>JAODAL010063938.1:0-18985 GCA_025379985.1 Phyllomedusa bahiana
AAAGGGGGGAAAAAAAAAAAAATCATTTTCCCCCAAAAAAAGAACTGTTTTGGCCTTTTGCACGGAATTTTGGTGGGGAAAATTTGGGGCCCCCGGAATCTGATGGGGCAGTATAGGGTTTTCCGGAAAATTGGGGGGCCAGAAAATTTTTTTTTTTTTCTTTTTGTTTGTTTTTTTTTTTTTTTATTTTTTTTTCTTTTTTTTTCTGTTTTTTTTTTTTTTTTTTTTGTTTTTTTTTTTTTTTTTTTCGTTTTTTTTTTTTTTTTTTTTATTCTTTGTTTTTTTTGTTTTTATTTTTTTTTTCTTGTTTTTTTTTTTTTTTTATTTTTTTTTTTTTTTTTTTGTTTTTTTTTATTTTTTTTTTTTTTTGGGGGGGGGGGGGCGGGGGGGGGGGGGGGGGGGGGTGGGGGGTGGGGGGGGGCGGGTGGGGGGTGGGGGCGGCGGGGGGGGGGGGGGGGGGGGGGGGGGGGGGGGGGGGGGGGGGGGGGGGGGGGCGGGGGGGGGGGGGGGGGGGGGGGGGGGGGGGGGGGGGGGGGGCGGGGGGGGGGGGGGGGGGGGGGGGGGGGGGGGGGGGGGGGGGGGGGGGGGGGGGGGGGGGGGGGGGGGGGGGGGGGGGGGGGGGGGGGCGGGGGGGGGGGGCCGGGTGCACAGGAATCTGATGGTGGTCTAGTATATGGGCTGCACAAGAATCTGATGGTGGTCCAGTATATGCGCTGCACAGGAATCTGATGGTGGTCCAGTATAAGGGCTACACAGGAATCTGATACTGGTCCAGTATATGGGCTGCACAGGAATCTGATGGTGGTCCAGTATATGGGCTGTACAGGAATCTGATGGTGGTCCAGTATATGGGCTGCACAGGAATCTGATGGTGGTCCAGTATATGCGCTGCACAGGAATCTGATGGTGGTCCGGAATATGGGCTGCACAGGAATCTGATGGTGGTCCAGTATAAGGGCTACACAGGAATCTGATACTGGTCCAGTATATGGGCTGCACAGGAATTTGATGGTGTTCCAGTATATGGGCTGCACAGGAATCTGATGGTGGTCCAGTATATGGGGCTGCACAGGAATTTGATGGTGGTCCAGTATATGGGCTGCACAGGAATCTGATGGTGTTCCAGTATATGGGCTGCACAGGAATCTGATGGTGGTCCAGTATATGCGCTGCACAGGAATCTGATGGTGGTCCAGTATATGGGCTGCACAGGAATCTGATGGTGGTCCAGTATATGGGCTGCACAGGAATCTGATGGTGGTCCAGTATATGGGCTGCCCAGGAATCTGATGGTGGTCCAGTATATGGGCTGCACAGGAATCTGATGGTGGTCCAGTATATGGGCTGCACAGGAATCTGATGGTGGTCCAGTATATGGGCTGCACAGGAATCTGATGGTGGTCCAGTATATGGGCTGCACAGGAATCTGATGGTGGTCCAGTATATGGGCTGCACAGGAATCTGATGGTGGTCCAGTATATGGGCTGCACAGGAATCTGATGGTGGTCCTGTATATGGGCTGCCAGGAATCTGATGGTGGGCCAGTATATGGGTTTCAAAAGGAATCTGATGGTGGTCCAGAAATGGGCAGCACAGGAATCTGATGGTGGTCTGTATATGGGCTGCCCAGGTATCTGATGGTGGTCCAGTATATGGGCTGCAAAGGAATCTGATGGTGGTCCTGTATATGGGCTGCACAGGAATCTGATGTGGTTCCCAGATATGGGCTGCACAGGAATCTGATGGTGGTCCTGTATATGGGCTGCACAGGAATCTGATGGTGGTCCAGTATATGGGCTGCACAGAATCTGATGGTGGTCCAGTAAATGGGCTGCACAAGAATCTGATGGTGGTCCAGTATATGGGCTGCACAAGAATCTGATGGTGGTCCAGTATATGCGCTGCACAGGAATCTGATGGTGGTCCAGTATAAGGGCTGCACAGGTTTTGATGGGGCCGTATATGGGTGCACGGGAATCTGATGGTGGCCCAGTATATGGTGACGGGAATCTGATGGTGGTCAGTTAGGGGCGCACAGGAATCTGATGGTTTTCCCGTTAGGGGTTGCCAGGAATCGTGGGGGGGTCCGTTTGGGGCTCACGGGAAATTGATGGGTTTTCGGAATATACAACCATGCTTATTTTCCCTGATGTTTTCATTTTTGGGAAAAACCTCAGAAAAAACCAGCTGTGAAGGCTATAGCCAGATTTTCTATTGAGGCTACACAGCGCAGGGTACAGTTGGTTTTTCAGTGGATTCAAAATACTGAATCCTCTGAAAAACTGATCTAAATCATGTGCTGTGTAGACATAACATTACTCATTCAATATAAGAATGGATAAACTATGTGGCAGTTCTCTGTATATAGAATAGGGAAATATGGGAAAGGAGAAGTTGGTGGGGTGATGGGGGATACGGACAACAAGATAAGACACAAAGAGGGGTGCAGGGTCGGTGAGTATTAAACTGGGAGAAAGGAGACACTTACTATATCCTCTATTCATTATAGTTACGTGTATTGATGACTAAATATGTCATCCTAGCTCTAAAGTGAAGCTCCTGGGGCTTATTGCAAAGTTCGTACTAAGTGCCATGTTCTACCTATGTGGAAGATGAGAGCTTTTGATGCCCTTCAGGAAACAGGGCTGGTATTACCCTCTAAAGCTACACCCAAGGCTGGAACGACAGGGGGGGAAAGGTGGGCAAAAAAATCATCCCAGGCTGAAGAGGGGGCACATGGAGGTATAGAATGGGCAGAATTTCCCATAAAGAGGCACTATCTGCCTTATTTACTACACCCTTGAATATTATGTATCACACAGGAGTTATGGGGCTGTTATATCTCTATCATGTTTCAACAGTATCTGTGAACTGATCTAATTTCTGACTAAGTGGGAAAGGGAAACACAAAAGGGCAATTAAGGGAAAAAATGTAAATTTTCCATAGAAATTCATTATGTTTGGAGGCGAATGTTTCATTTCTGGAATAGAAAGATTGAAACCAGTTGCAGTTGGAGAACAAGATCAGTCAACAGCAGGCCTTGGAAAATTAGTTATGACCCTCATAGACCTTACCAGACTCTGTTGACCAAGTTCTTATATCTACCAGCAGCTTAAACATAGATGTGGTGGAGCTTATGGTTTGCTTCCATAGTGTAAGCTTGTGGGGGTCTCCATATAGGGGCATCATTAGTCATCATTGTATCTATGTGATTGAGTAAAATGGCTTCTGATGGTTTCCAGACAAGATGTTTAATTCATTTTCTTTTACTGATGGGTAAAGGAGAAAATAAACGTCATATTTGGACTCATCTTCAGAGAGAAAAAGAATGAAGGTCTAATGGACTTCCTTTCATTGTGGGTAGCTAACATAGGCATAACTACATTTTTCCCGTAACAGACATAGTGGCTGCAATGGGGCCCAAAGGTTGAAGGGCTGCCCTCAGGTACAAGACACTGTTCATTTTTATAGGTAACAAGTAGTTGGAGGCTTTCTGCTCTCCAGATCTTCTATGTGGTTCCTTTGATATATGGTGATGTTATTTATACCTTGTTATTGCTACTTATGCTGCGGTTTCAGTTTATTATCTTACTGTAGGTGTTGGGGCCCCATCTCACTTTGCTAAGAATTTTAGTTACATCCCTGGTGGCTTAATAACCACTTTCACGGGTGCCCCTGCGACCCTCACACCGGGTCACAGGCGCATCCTTGTCCCAGCGACGCCAAGACCCGCATGTTGGGCCGTGGACGTGCTCGTTCCTCTGGTCAGTCCCCTGCCCACTTACCCAGCTGCGCTCCTGCCGAAGCTACTGTCTCCCTGCGCGCGCGTCCCCGCTTCCTAGGGCCCGCACGAGTCGGCGCTGTTAAATTTAAAAGGCCAGTGCACCTGTAATTGGGTATTGCTGGTCGCTGCCCCTATTTAAGCCTGCCGCTTCCTGATCCTCTTGCCAGATCTTTAGTGCCATATAGCCTACTGAGAAAGCATTCCTGAGTCTTCCGTTATACCGTGTATCGTACCATTTTGCCTCCATCCCTCGACCACGAAACCTTGCCACCTGTCCTGACCTTCCGTCCTGTCCCCGACTACGTCTTGCCTTACGATTTTGTACCGCGCTAAACCTCGGCTGCCACCGCAAGCAAGTCACGTCAGGAGTAGTGACCTGGTAGACTCCCGCCGCAGCAAGTCCATCCCGCTTTGTGGCGGGCTCTGGTCGAAACCGGGACCTACTTAGATGCCGCTCCCTGGCATGGCTTATACCATCGCTTGCGGTGGTCCAGTGGATCCACTACCGCTGTCCGTAACAACCACATTGGCAGCTTGCCCTTAACCTACCCAATTCTGGAAATTTGTCTTTGGACCCCATATCAATATCTATATTGGCTTGATGGCAGGACCATCTTTTCCATTAGGCACAGTAGGCAGTTACCTGGTTGCCCCACAGGTGGGGTATGCTTGCCCCAGGAATACAAGAAACATACTCCCATAATCCCATGGTTGGCTTTGCTTATTTTACTGTTTGTGTGTTTTTAGGATGTACAAATAAATAAAAAACATGGTGGAGAAGGGAGCCAAAGGCTCCCTGCCCTGCCAATCAGTCTTGAAGGCTGCAGGCTGCCGGACATGATTGGTGTGATAATATTGGTGTGTTTGGTGGTGGCTAGAGGCATGACCTAGTATTTTGGAATTTGGACAGCACCCACTGCAGTGCTTTGCCCTGGGGCCCATAATGCTGTTGAGATCGCTCTGCTTGTTGGGAAAGTATACATAACAAAGAAAAGACTGTGAATTCCTCTTTCAGTATGAGTCTTCTTTTCTATATCTGTAGCTACATTAGGAAAATTGAGAACATTTTTGCATAAAACAGCCCAAAAATTTTCTGGTGGCCGGTATTGGGAGGGACAGAGGAAAGCTATGTGCTAATGACCATCACCAGATACAATATGAGCACATGGAGCCTAGAAGGATAAGTCTCCTCAGCAAGGCTTAGACACAGTTAAATCTACAGATTGCTGTGACTCCAACTTCAACACAATTCAGACACCTAAACCTCAATTCTGCCCCATTTGGACTAAAAGTAATGGAGTCCGTGCTTTATACCACATTTATTATATGTTATAGCTGGTTTCTAGAGACTTCTGTGTCTTGCCAGACAAAAGCAGTGTGGCTTTGTAATTGGAGCATGACTTCATTGAATGGGGCATTGATTACCATGACAAGCTGTGCGCCCAAATTTTGTCGCAATTAGTGACATGGACTACAACAACTAAGGTGCAAAGTTAGAAAAGAAAGTCTAAACCTGCACCAGATTTATTAACTTTTGATACATGTGATGCATTTAGCGTTATGTAACTTTAGACTGTTTAAAGGGGTTTTTCCCCAAAAGGGTTGTTTCTTTTTAGTTAAAAAAAACTTGCAAAAACAAGTACTTTGCAAATATGTCCATTAACAGTGTCCTACTTTTCCCCGAATCCCCCTTGTATGGGCTGCATCAGCTCCTCGGTCACTATAGCTAAGGGCCTGTTTGTCTATCCTGATAGGTGCCAGCATGGTTGCTTTGCTATAGACGGCTTCTCTGCAGCCTAGTAAAGCCAGTAAACACCCCCTGAATTCAAGTGAAACCAAGAAAACAGACTGAGGTGAGATTTATAAAATAAAGTGAGAAAACCCCCTTTAAGTAGGAAAGTAAATAGATGATAAATACAATGAAAAATAAAGCCTTATACATCATCATAAAAATGCAGAAATAAGAAATATGGGAAGTGAAGGAGGAGCAGACGGAGGAAATTACAGAAAAGAGAGGTGCGGAGTGCTGAGTGCATGCAAAAGAAAAGCACAGAGCCCTTCAGTGCGGAGGGGACAGCAGCCGGTGCCAGGGTTTATACTCCCATTAAAAATCATAGGTGAGTGCAGACTATTCCTAACCTTTATGTATGGAGTATAGAAAGTTCTAGATGGTAAAAGTAAGACAGGACCAGAGCCCAGGATGCTACATGACAAACTGGTAAGGAAAGTAAAAATATACAGGAAACAGCAAACTGTTTTATAACATTGTTGTAGTCTGTGGAATTTTCTCTTGTTATATAATTTAGGTTACACAATAGTATGGAGAATAGTGTCCTGGGTTATGACGCCTTTTTTGCTTTATAAACCAAACAGTCTTGTTCAGTGAAAATGCATTTATATAAAATGTATCCAACATTTGTAACAAGTTTCCTCCAACTGTAAAGCGCAATACGTGGTGAAATGCGCGCAGCAATAAGCCGTGGGAACACACCCTAAAGGTACATGAGCGACAGTCAATAGTTTCAATCTGTTGTATGGAATCCATTTAGATTCCGCTAATGCTTACTTGGAATCAATGTCTGTTGAAATGTATTCAAATAGTATCAGGGTGACCCATAATGTAGGTGGTTCAGGGCTGTCAGGATATCCACAGCTGAACCAAGCAACAGTCGGACGTTTCAGAAGACGCTGCCTTCATCATTGAGTCACTTGAGGCAGGAGCAGCTCGAGGAAGTGCCTGTATTGATATCAAATATAATGTTCTGTACATTGTACCTATTGCACTTATATGTAAATGCATCAGGTTCTGTGTGGTCAGTAAAAAGGTGGAAGGGAAATATGTCTATGTGTCATTCTGCTTTTAATTTGTCAGAGCGAAGCTTTTGTGCAGAGATCTCTGTAGGTAGGAGGAATAAAAGGACTGGAAATGAACGAGAGTGAGGAGGGATAGAAGGAGGTAGAGAAGGAAGGAAGGAAGGAAGGAGAGAGAGAGGGAGGAAGGGAGGGAGGGATGAGGGGAAGAATGGAGGATGGAAGGGAGGGAAGCGGGAGGGATGAAGTGAGGGAGTACAGCAAGAAAGTAGAGAGGGAGGGAGGGAGAAAGGGAGATAGAGAGAAGAAGGGAGATAAAGAGGTAGAGAAGAAGGAATGGAGGGAGGGAAGGTGGGATGGAAGGAAAGAAGGAAGGAGAGAGAGAGAGATTAAAGGGGTGTTATCGTTTCATTAAATGGTCTTCAGAATAAGGGGACAGTGAAAAACAAGCAACTTTGCAATTGGATGTCATTAGCAAAGCTGCCTTGTTCTCACAGTGTCCCTTATCTTGTGCTTTTATTTACACTGATATCCAGTGGGGTCATAATCCCATCCTGATCCCTCCTCCTTGCTTTCACTATCGAGAGCTCATTTACATTCTGTACAGCCCCTGGGTCGAATCACGGAGCTGTGTCTCTGACTCAGAGTTAGGGGCCGTAGCATTTTCTGTTTCCACACCTAGCAGAAACAGACTGCAGCAGATTGTACAATGAGAAAATATGACAGTTTTGTCCCTGTGCCTAACTCTCCTGCATACACGCAGATCTGTGCCGTTCTTAGAAAGCTGTAATACATCTCCAGCTGTAAAGAGATCAGTGCTCAGATTAGTTTGAATGCAGCCTGTGGTATGTTACAGCTCTTTTATAAATAAGACTGATAGGGAGAGACAAAAGTGAAATGTGGACTCAGAGGGGAGGGGGGGGGGAGTCAGGCCAGCAGTGAAGGGGGGATGTTTGTCATCCAGCTGGGAGGGGAAGAAACGCCCCTGCATTCACAGAGCTGAGAAGCTAAGAGCAGTGTGAATGAGCCGAAGTAAGGAAGCGATTCATCCCCTTTAAGGGAGGATGGGAGGGAAGAAAGGAGAGAGGGGGGAAGAAGGATGGATGAACCGTTTTCAACACAACCAAGATCTTGCCTACTAGTAAAACAAAGACAATGCAATCATCAATAGTTGGTGTCACTTTCATGATGTGTTCTTTTCCATTAGTCAATGTTTCAGTTTACTCTGAGCTCTGTAAAGCCATATTGTAATAGTGGTGTCTACTTTGCTTGTTTTCATACTGAGATCATGAATAGATTTGCACTGTTCGTATACAGTTGGGTGAATCTAAGTCCATCTACAGTTTGTTCCCCCAACATGAAAGAAGCAGAGTGGAAAATCCTGCTACTATTCAGTTTTACATTAATCAGGGCTAATGGGGAATCCATTTCAGTAATATGATGTAATAACAATTACGTTTTGTCAGTTGTTTGACTTTTACTTTACTCTTAAAGAACAGCAGGAGAGCAACAAAGGGAAATCCAATCTGTTCCATAGAATCTACAATCCATGCAAGATCTCAGCCAAGGCTTCAGCTCAGTGTCAGAATGAGGCACATAAAGCTTGGCAGCCTGTGGATCAGCCTTGTGGTCATCCTCCCGCTCTTCTGGGAAGGTTAGTAGAACATCCTGGTGACATAAATCAGGTTTTTTTTTTTGTCCCATTGAAGACTAGTGAAGGTTTCCGGTTTATTGTAGATTCCTCGCTTTAGGAAGCCAAGATCTGTGGTGCTGTTTTGCTATAGCAAGAGAATAATACAAAACAACGCAAAATGGGGGGAGGGGATATTTAAAGGGAAGAAGGAGTCGAGGTAAGAAGCTGAAAGAGACGACAAGGAAGAGCAAGGCATGCAAACCCACCAGTGGCCTAATCTCCAGGAACTAGTAAATAAGAGTTAGAAAAATGTGAATGCGAAGGGCATACCGTAGAGGATAGAATGATGACTCGTTTTTGGAGTGCACCTATTATTGGGAACATTTTGGAAAACTACTACTTTTGGTCATTTTTCCAAATTTTGTAGGGAGGCAATATGACTGAATAAAACTCTAAAAGTTATATATAATATTATCTGTGAAATAATAATAATAATAATAATAATAATAATAATAATAATAATATAATTGATATATACATTTTTTACAGCATTTACAGTGTGAAGTAACTAAGGTGTAAGTTGATAAGATTTGACTTTTTGGATGCAGCAATTCCAATTATTTTTTTATGTATTTATTTTCTTTCTGAGGTGTAAAATGGGGAAATGGGTTGTTTTTTAATCTCAGTATCGTTTTTTTTTTTCTAAAGCTTTTTTTAATTTGTTTTACTCACATTTTTAAATCCCTCCAAGGTACGTGACCGACTGGTCATCACCTTGTGTGTATGTAATGAGATGGAGGGAGGAAATTATGTGATGGAGGGTGGGCATCTCCCTCCTGTCTACCTTCCTACTTGCTGCAGTGATGCTGATTGTGACATCTATGTAATATGCATAAGCCGGCATCAGAGTTATCTTCTGCCCCAGCTACTGAAGTCAAGAGCACCTATGCCCATTCCATATATCTTTTCATTATTTATATGAATTATGTAATATCTGATATGTAATAACACCATCTTCTATCCTCCTACAGGTTTCACATGGAAGTAAAAATATTTTTGGGGCATTTAAAAATGTCTCCTTGTGCCCGTTCCGGAGGGTCTCGTGTCCCCAATCCTTGTACGTTACCGTGATCATGGGAAAAAAAAATTCCCTAATTCCTATGGATACTGGATCCGGACGCCTCTCATTCCACGTTTATGTAGCCACTAAAAATGACCCAAAAATCTGTGAAAAAACCCAAATTCCATCGGAGGGGGGAATTTCCAGATCCCGGAGAGCCCCCCGAAAATGCCGCGCCAAGAAAGAAGATGAGGGGGAGTATTACTTCAGATTTAAAGAACACAAGGACAGTTATGTGAAATATAGTTATTATAGAGAAGTAACAATCTCCATCACTGTGACGGGTAAGTCTGAGTGTGACCATCAGATATCACTGGGATTACAGTTATTGTGTGTAGTCACTGGTCATATCACAAATGATGGAAAAGGGAAGATCGGGCTTGTGAAGAAAAGTGATGATTGCGCCAAGGGGGGGGGGGGGCAGTATATCACAAATGTTATTTACAGGCCACATCCATTTTTAAAACCAACATTGAGGCAGCATTTAGCCATCAATCATAGAATGCAAGGTCATGGCAGACGACAAACAAGAAGGGCAGTCACAAAACAAAGTAGGTTAGCACTAGTGGTGTAGCTACGGGGGACACAGTGGTTGAGCTCCTGAACCAGGGGGCCTACAGGCTCCCCTCACCACACAGCTGCATTGCTGGGTCTATGCAATTACAGCCAGCTGGTACTGCCGTACGGGACCCGGTCATGCTGTGAAACAAGGGGTAGCAGCTACCGACCCCTTGTTTCATAGGACTGGTAGAATGAACAGGCTGTAGACAAAAGGCGACATGTATGATTTTTGGCGCCCAGACGACAATTTTTTTTCGCACATTAGTAGTGTAGAATGCGCCTGAATCTATGAACCTGTTCTACTGCGGGTCATACATACAGGAGCTTTCTAGTTCCAAAATGACAACTCAGGCTCAGGTAAACCCCTTGTAACTTGGTCTGCCTGCTCCAGCAGTAATGCGCCTGTTTTTGCCGTCTTCCCATCATAAATGTGTAGAATTATACAGTTGTGGTGCGACACACCTCCAGAACGCACCCCGATCTCAGGTGCATTACAAAGTGCCATGAACGTCCAATAATGCACCTAATTTTGGAGTGTGCCTGATTATAAATCTAGAGAACAGGGCTGCACCAGTTTTTGGGCTAAACGGACGCCAGAATACTGACGCAGCCCGTTTCTTGCGTGTCGCCATGGAAAAAGGAAATAAAAAATTCTTACACAATTTCTTCTTAGTTCAGCAATACCCTATATGTGGGTGTAAAATTCAGTTTGAGTGTATGGCAGGGCTGGGAAAAAAAATCACAGGGGCAGCTAATTGCTTGAGCAAGATGAAAAACTGCACACCAACTTAACACCTGTTCACACCAGCTTGCAGAAAAAGCCGCAGTATAATGCATGGGGAGATTGCCAGATACAAATTACCCAAAAAGACAATCACTCACACAACCTCAGTGCATGAGGGGGGTGGTTGCTGGTACTACAATTGCATATAATAAGGGGATACAGAAGGGTGCCATAAGTACATATACGTGTGGTACACCATGCTGGCTTACAGCCTCTTAGTGACACCCATACTATTAGACTAGGCGGGCTGCCCGGCACTTTCTAAAATGGGCCAACAAAAACACAGGCACCCCCCGCTCCCCAGCACTGTTGGGCAGATAAAAAATGAAATATGGAAAAAATGTTAAATATAAGGTATTAGTTGGTACAGGGGCCCCAATACACAAGCTCACAAGCCTCGTCACGGCCTCTTCAGTTTCCAGCTTCTGGGTCCAGTTTAGTTCAGCCATTGAGCTGTGAACAACCCCCCCAAAGAATGGAGTGTTTTTTGGAAAGTAATGCCCCTTTTTGTTTGTTTTTCTGTAAATTGTTGTGTGGGGGACTCCAAGACATGGGGAAACCCGTTGTTGTATGGTAATTTTGCATCGTGAAATCCCCCATGCTTTCTGGGTTTTTTAAAATTCGGGTTTGTGAAAAGGTGTTAAGTTGGTGTGCAGTTTTTCTCTTCCAAGCAATTAGCTCACCTGTGTTTTTTTCCCCATTTTAGCATAAACCCGAGTTGCTGCTTCTGGGTCCAGGTTAATTCCCCCATTGGTGTAAAAAAGCCAAAGGATGGAGTGTTTTTTTGAGTAAGTAATGTCCCTTTCTTGTTTTTTTTTTGTGTAGGCCCAGGGCGTACAGGGAGGGACGCTTTTGGTTTTGAAGGCAGATTTGGTGGGTCCCATGTCTCATGTAAAAAGGCTGAAATTTGCAGAAACGGTAAAAATTTTCCAGACGTTCCCCCTTTAAGTTCAATCCCCTCGGGGAACCCCAATTTTGGCCCCCAAAGTTATTTTATATTTTTTTTTTGCACCGGGCATAAAAAAAATTAAAGCTCGCCTTTTTTTTTTTGGGCTTAAAATTTTAAAACCCTTGGGCCATGCGATATTAATGACAGGATAACTTTACTATACGGGTTGGTACAATTACAATAATAAAAATTTGATATTTTTTTTTTTATATTTTATTATTTGTACACAATGAAGTGGTTTGTAAAAAAAAGCATTTTATGTCGTCTTTTGCCATACTTTTTTTTTTTTGTGAGGAGATGTTAAGGGTTTGCGAGCAGACGTTTCATGGGCCCCCATTTTGGGGTTTTTGGACAATTTTGGGAGGAAGATGAAAAAAATAAGCTACACTGGTGTTTTTTTTATTTCTTTTTTTACAGCGGCCAACCTGAGGTATAAAGAATGCCAGTTTACTCTGCAGGTCGATAAAAATTTACAAAATCCCCCAAATTTAAAAAATTTTTTAGGTTTTTATCTCTTACACAATAAATTAAATAGGGAAAAGAATAATTATGAATAAATAGGAAAAATGTGTAAGGCCCACTCAGAAATAAGAGGCTATTTTTATCCGCCCATTGAACTCGACGAGATAAGATTGTTCACATCACATCGGTTATTCTGGAGACCTTCCATAATTGCTATCAAGGGCTTTAGAAAACTTCCTCCAAACCCCCAAAATTTACCCCTCCCTCTACATCTAATACACTTTGGAAATTTATCAAACAAACTGTTTTCCCAAAATCTGAAAGATTTTCCACCTTAGAGTCTCCGTTTTCACCAAAAGGAAAGATATTTTTTGGATAGGTCGAGTCAACATATTGAAAATTTAATATTTCACATCTTTTTACCTGTTCAAAAAATCCTATTAAACAAACCCAAAACTTTTTTGAGACTATTTAAAAGCTTTACACAGTTCAAACGGGCAAGGAAAAAAACCTGGAAAATAAAAATATTTTGTTAGCGCAAACAAAAACTGAAATTCCCCGTTTACCAGACATCAAATTTTATTACAAGTCAGCAATTATTTCGAGGATTTAAGATATTTTCCATCATAAAGATTCTAAACAATGGATTCAATAAAGATTAGTCATATTTGACCATCCCCTTGTGACTTTCCCCTGGCTGGTTTCACCCATGCGGATTAGAAACAGATTATTAACATTACCTCTAAAATTTCAGATCACAATATCAATTTTGAAAACCTATTGTGCCCTATATATATTCACCCCTGATGACTCTCTAAACCCGTTTGGGGCTAATCCTGATTGGCCATCGCTGACACCCTCTTTATTAGGCCACGAAATTTCTAGCAGAAAACCCATGTTATTACGTTTTTTCTCAACCCCCTTTTTAAAAGGGATTTGAGGGGTTGTCCCACCATTAAAAATTTTTCCCAATAGTGGGGAAAAACATGCAAACTAAGGATTTTAAATTAGGAATTTGACTAAAATTTAATCTTCTTATAGATTTGACTCCTTTCCAATCACTTTGGGTGACATGTATGTATTCTATGCCGAATCTAGAAAACCCATGGCAGGGGGTAGCAACAGGGGGTGCAGCGGTAGGTCGCTACCGGTCCCTGCGTACTGAGGGGCCCAAAAAAACCATTCCACCCCATAAGAAGACACCCGTTTACAAATGTCAAATGTAGCTGAGGGCCCCTATTTTACTTTTTGACTTTGGACCTAAAAAGAGCTTGAAGTTACGTTTCTACTGCGGGTCTTTAAAAATTAAAGGCTTTCAGCTACAAACGACCTTCTGACCGGTAAAAACACTTTTAAAAAATGCTTACTTTCCGCGTAAAGCGCCTGGATTTTGGGAATGAAGTTTGGGCCCCATAAAAAAAATCTTGGGCCCTATAAAGGGAGTGTCTAGGCCTCCCCTTTCTTGCCCAGCCCTTAGCTGCCCCGTCCATCTCTCCATGCCCCCTCAGCTACACTCCACCCTCAGCCGCTTCCTGCTCCGCGCCCCCCAGCTGAAATTCCCGCCTGCCCCCTCTCTGGACCGACCCCTCTGCCACCTCCCTGCCCCACAACCACCACCACCTCAAATAAAGAAAAAAAATGTTTCTGGGGTCACAAGAAAAGAAAATGCAATTGCACCATTGTTTTTGGATTTAGTTCTTGCTGGATTTTACAATGTACAGTTTATCTGTATATTGCAGGTCATTCCTTTTACAAGGGCCAGAAAGTACCTCCACATGATCACCACTATAATGTTACTGACCAAACTAGGGCAAAGACCAAATAATACTGCCAAACATCAAACCATATACTGACTAGTACCACCATAATGTTACTGACCAAATCAGCATACCAAGACCAATATCATAAAACAACAACAATATACAAGCACCTAAGAATATTGCCACATCATCACCACATATCTCCACCATAACCATACTGAATAATACTGCTACACTGTTACTGATTATAAACCATTATCCCAAGACCAATAGTTCCTCCCTACAGTGACCCTATAGTGATAGATACTAGGTACAGGTGCTTTGCAAATAGTTTACTTACATTTAGGGCCTCACACGTGATGTCTTGTCTGATGGGTCATTCACTTTCCCTTTTCTTCTCTATTCGGTCCAGACCACCATAATGACTTCTTCCGTCCACCACTCGTCCCTGCAGAATTTGCAAAACAAACACCTGAGACACCTCACTTTTTTATCATTTTCCCACCTGTGTGCACTCCCCATATACAAACTCTCCATCCATAGTTACCCAAATGGTAATAATTACCCCCTGGTAGTTATAGACCTCGCCGTAGGTAAGCAGGTAGATTAGGAGCCCCCCAATCAGTATGTAGGTACATTGGGGCCCCCAGACGGTAACTAGGTAACTTAGGGTCCCTTGTGGGTAGCTACATAGCTTGGGCTCCCTGTGAGTAGCTCGGTAGCTTGGGGTCCCCTGTGGGTATCTAGGTAGCTTGGGGCCCCCTGTGGATAGATAGGTAGCTTGAGGCCCTCTGTGGGTAGCTTAGGGTCCCCTCTGTAGCTTAGGGCCTCCTGTAGGTAGCTTAGGCCCCCCTCTGTAGTTCAGGGCCCCATGTAGCTTATTTCCCCCTTGTAGTCTAGGGCACCCATGTAGCCTAGGGCCCCCTGTAGTATAGGACCCCATGTAGTGTAGGGCCTCCATATAGCTTAGGCCCCCCATGTAGCTTGAGGCCCCCTGTAGTTTAGGGCCCCCATGCAGTTATGGGCCCCCTTGTAGTGTAGGTCCCCCAAGTAGTTTAACGTCCCTGAATAGTTTAGGGCCCCGTTGTAATTAAGGGCCTCCTTGTAGTTAAGGGCTCCCATGAAGTTTAGAACCCCCTTGTAGTTTAGGGTCCCATGTAATTAAGGGCCACCTTGTAGTTAAGGGCACACAGCTCTCCCTGCCCCACCATTCATCTTAATTGTATGCACGTCTGTGAAGCATGGGGGTGGAACCAGCCACCGGTGGCAGGCCCCCCCTTGCCTCACAGACCATCTGGGCCCCGTTGAGCAGTACTGGTTGTACTGCCCTAACGGTGGCCCTGCTGAAGTTATAAATATATAGCTCTATAATATACAGTTCTAGTGTTCCCCCGCCTCCTGCCCACCCACCGATCTCAGGAGCCTTACCACGTGCCGCGGTTACTCTGTAATGCTCCTGATATCAGAGTGTGGCCGTTTTAAAAATATAGCAAACGGAGCTGCGCTAGATCTCAGAATGAAAAGACGCCGGACTTCTGGTGCAGCCCCGTTTGTGTCCAAAAGCAACCTCCAACACATAATATATTACAAATATATGAAACGCTAATTGAGAGTGTGTCTTCAAATAAAGCAAACTATGAAAACAATTGGGAATGTGAACTTCACAGTTCCTTTAGTAGTGAAAACTGGGGGAAACCACGCATCTTGTTTCATTAAGCATCAATTTCAAGGTGATGTCGTGATGGTACAGCGCTCGTGCCCTGTTACCCAAATTGTACCCTCTGGTACTTTCAGATTGCTGGGGGTGCGGAGCAGTAGCTGGAACCTTGACACACATTTGGTGAGAATGCCCGGGAATACATACCTATTGGACCAAAGTGATTGAAATAATCAAATAGATTATGGGGATAGGATTACAAAATGATTCATTCATTCTTCTTTTAATGCTTTCTATGAACCTTTATGCAGTTAAGGGCAGTTAGATAATATTTCTTGTAGTGGAAGCTAAAGTTCTTATATCTAGGTTATAGAAAACTAATCAGATACCATCAATAGCAGATTGATACCAGGAGGTCTTCCATCTCCACAGCATGGAAGAGATCAGAGCAAACCATAACCAGACCCTCCACCAACATCACAAAACACAGAAAGAATGAGGTATGTTTTGGGGTCTCCTGAGACCACTTCTTTCACTTACATTTATCTGTTTTGCTTTGTGTCATCTCCTCTCTGTGTCCTTCATCCTGTAAGAAATATTAATTATTATTAACAATATTAATATTCAAGAATATTAATATTGAACAACAACAATATTCCTACCTAGATTCTCAGGGGACGGTCAGCAAAGAAAGATATCAACAACAAATGTATAAAAAGAGATTATATTTTATCCAGAATGAAATGGGGTACAATGGGGTAAAAATACATTAAAAATAATACACAACAAAATAGTCACAAAAACAATAAGGATAAAATCAGTAACAAGGAAAGAATATCAAACCATAGCATATCAACACCTATATAACCACACCCTGTGAAACAACACAACAACTAAAGATAATTAGCAAAACAATACAATAACTCCAGAAACAAAACAACAATACCTAAATTGGAGAGTTATGCAAAAATATCTACCGAAATCTGACAAAGTTCCTCCTGGTCTACTACACAAGACCTTCCAATGGACTTCCTTCCTCTCAGGAGCTTGGACCTCAGAAGCCTCAGTCCTCGCTAGCTCCCCAAAGCCCTCTCTGTCCCCTGTCCTGTGTTCCTGTGTCCTTCCCCCCTAGCTCTTTCCAGGTCTGGCTCTATATACCATTTTTGGACTCAAAGGTTTTCATAGACACAAACTAATATCTGTCTTGAGATCTGCTGAATCATGTTTGTCTCCCCCCAAAAGTAAATAAAAATACTCCGGAGACAGTCATGCTGACTCTTCTGTATCCGTAGACAATTTTGTAGATATAACTTGTTTGACAAACTGCAGTCTATAACTAAATTTGATCAGGCTGATCTCTATCTGTCTACACACAAAGAAGTCCACTAGCAAATGCCGCTAAGTCTGCAAGTCTGTATAAGTTTCTACTAGATCCTCTTTTGTATGTAGAGAGAAACAAGGCATTTATCTTTATACATAGTAATTAGGCACACAGTATTTTCAGTTCAAACAATTGTCCTTTGAGTTAGACTCAATTTAACTAGACAATACCTATTTAGAAATGCAGATACTCAGATTATAACAATGTGTGTGTGTATGCTTGAAGCCTGTTCAAACCCAGCAGCCATCTTGGATAACTCTTTTACTATTACATATACAGCATATACAGTATAAGTTTAATATACACATATTTCTTCATAAATCACATTTACAGATTATTCACATTTATGCATATCTTACAATCCTTTGTACAAAATGTATAAAAATAAGGGTCTATGAGCATATGAGTCAAATGCACATACTTTTATTGGTTAAAATTTTATTGGATACAGGTTATTTATTAATAACATGCTCCTTATATATTGTCCTTTTTTAGGAAATATTTTCAAATACACTGTATGATATTCAGTACATTACCTTAATATCTTGCTGGATAGAATTGTTGTTGTTCCTTCATGGAGCCTTCAGTCACTTCACATTAATGCAGTTGCTTTATACTTCTGATGTTAAGTTCTGATCTGCTGTACATCACTTAAATTTACCACCTTCTATGGAAGTCTATGCACTATGTCACCCTTGTATTTTATTTGAGATACTTTAATTACGCTTGTTTAAATAAGAAAAAAATGTTTTAGTCATGTGCATCAAGGCCATGATATTATTTGGCTTAGCAGCAGCTACCCGCTGTTGCTACGTTCATTTCCCATTTTTCCCCTTTAATGTTGTTTTCACCCTGCAAAATGAATGTGACAATGTTAGGGGTTTCATTGTTTCCTTTATATTGTTTATATCCTGTGATCTTTTATTTAAAACTTAAGGATTAAAATGTGAGTTCAAAGGTTTCGGGCGCTACATTGGGAAAATCATTGGTTAATTAAAAATTCATCTTCATGACTGATTGTTCCTTGTGTAGATCTCACAAAAAAAAAAAAACCAATCATTTTAAATTTTTGGGACTTGATTGCCGGTATAGTAAGACGGGTGCCCTGCGCTCCTCCTGGGAACGCCCTCCCAACCTTATCTTTCCAAAAGGGAAGAAGAGAAAATGTGGTCGGTATTGGGAGAATTCACCCCACTGAACATTTACCCAAATGAGATTAACGAAAACCACACAGTGGAGGACGCCAAGGGGGAAGATAAATCAGAAAACCATTCCTTTAATTTTTTTACTGTAAAGTAAATATGGGGCTTTAAAAAAATTTTTTTTTAAAAGGGGAGGGTCCAGCTGCCCCCGGGAAACCCCCATTGGGGCCACACTCTTACACAGTTGGGCCCCAAAAATTTTAAACGAAGTCAAACCCAAAATCAAACTTTCCAGTATTAAGTTTGGGGAAACCCAGGCAGAATTTTCACAGGGCTGCCCTATGTATTTCAGGGATTTATAAAGTTGAAGCATCTTGGCCCCCCCATCCATTGCCAGTTCCTATCTTGAAATATATCAGGACTTTTTAACAAAATTTGATCAGGGCCTCTGACAGGCAGGCTCTGATAGGCCTACATTGGAAATTTCTGGTGGGCATTAAAGTGTGATGGGCTCCTTTTCTAGGTGAAAGGCAGAGAAACAGGGAAAAAGCAAGAGGAGTGCAGTTTGTGCATCTATAAAGGGTATTGTGGGGCCCCAAAAAATTAATCCACTGGGGCCCCAAAATAACTTCATAGTGGGGCCAAGAATCAAAATCCATTGTGGCCCCAAGAATTACTCCAGGTGGCCTCAAGAATCAAATCCACCCTTACCTCAAAAAAATCTCCACTGGGGGGCCCCCCAAAACTCAACTCCCCTGGGGCCCCAAAGGGCAACCCCACTGGTGGGCCCCCAGAACAACTCCATGGTGAGCCCCCAAAAATCACTCCACTGGTGGGCTCCCCAAAGGTCAACTCCATGGTGGGCCCAAGGATCACTCCACGGGGCTCCAAGAATCCTCCACGGGGGCCCCCAAAAACACCTCCCCTGGGGGGCCCCAAA
>JAODAL010063939.1:0-18985 GCA_025379985.1 Phyllomedusa bahiana
CTGTTTTTTGTTTTTTTTGCTATTGTTTTGGGTCATTGTCCTTGTTGGAAGAAGAACCTTCGCCCAGTCTGAGGTCCAGAGCGTCTGGAAGAGGTTTTCATCCAGGATAATCTCTGTACTTGGCCACATTCATCTTTCCTTCAATTGCAACCAGTCGTCCTTCCCTGCAGCTGAAAAACACCCCCATAGCATGATGCTGCCACCACCATGTGTCACTGTTGGATTGTATGGGGCAGGTGATGAGCAGGGCCTGGTTTTCTCCACCACTTACAATTAACACCAAAAAGTTCAATCTTCGTCTCATCAGAGCAGAGAATCTTATTTCTCATAGTCTGGGATCCTTCATGTGTTTTTTTGCAAACTGTCTGCGGCTTTCATACGTCTTGCACTGAGGAGAGGCTTCCGTCTGCGGCTGTCATACGTCTTGCACTGAGGAGAGGCTTCCGTCTGCGGCTTTCATATGTCTTGCACTGAGGAGAGGCTTCCGTCTGCGGCTATCAGAAGTCTTGCACTGAGGAGAGGCTTCCGTCTGCGGCTTTCCTATGTCTTGCACTGAGGAAGGCTTCCGTCTGCGGCTTTCCTGTGTCTTTGCACTGAGGAGAGGCTTCCGTCTGCGGCTTTCATATGTCTTGCACTGAGGAGAGGCTTCCGTCTGCGGCTTTCATATGTCTTGCACTGAGGAGAGGCTTCCGTCTGCGGCTTTCCTATGTCTTGCACTGAGGAGAGGCTTCCGTCTGCGGCTTTCCTATGTCTTGCACTGAGGAGAGGCTTCTGTCTGCGGCTTTCCTGTGTCTTGCACTGAGGAGAGGCTTCCGTCTGCGGCTTTCATATGTCTTGCACTGAGGAGAGGCTTCCATCGGCCGCACTCTGCCATAAAGCCCCGACTGCTGGAGGCTGCAGTGATAGTTGACTTTGTGGGACTTTCTCCCATCTCCCTCCTGCATCCCTGGAGCTCAGCCACAGTGATCTTGGGATTCTTCTTTACCTCTCTCACCAAGGCTCTTCTCCCACGATTGCTTAGCTTGGCTGGACGGCCGGGTCGAGTAAGAGTTGTGGTCGTCCCAAACTTCTTCCATTTTAAGATTATGGAGGCCACTCTGCTCTTAGGACTCTTGAGTGCTGCAGAAATTCTTTTGTAACCTTGGCCAGGTCTGTGCCCTGCCACAATTCTGTCTCTGAGCTACTTGGGCAGTTCCTTAGACCTCATGATTCTCATGTGCTCTGACATGCACTGTGAGACATGCACTTATATAGACAGGTGTGTGCCTTTCCTAATCAAGTCCAATCAGTTTAATTAAACACATCTGGACTCCAATGAAGGAGTAGAACCATCTCAAGGAGGATCGGAAGAAAATGGACAGCATGTGAGTTAAATGAGTGTCACAGCAAAGGGTCTGAATACTTATGACCATATGATACTTCAGTTTTTCTTGTTTAATACATTTGCAAAAATATCTACATATCTGGGGTTTTTTCTTTCAAGATCGGAGGGGGGGGGGCAGAGTGTACATTAATGAGCAAAAAATGAACTTTTTTGATCTTACCAAATGGCTGCAATGAAACAAAGAGTGAAAAATGTAAATGGGTCTGAATACTTTCCGTATCCACTGTATCTCAGGAATGGGCCTTCAAAAGTTTCAGCTCAGAAAGGAGATCTTATCGATTCTGTTGTATGGAAGTTCTGAGTATAGAGCACACCGCTCCCCTGTACTGGGAACTCCCATAGAACAGAATGGAGAGTTGTGCTCAAGCGTGGCCGGCTCTCCATTCTGAGCTGAAACTTTTGGATGCCTGTCTCCTATTCATATGCCATCAAAACACATGGTGGGAGCATCCCTATAATTCATAAAATATAACTAGTGTTGATTGAACTGTTCTAGAAAAGTTACGTTCTAGTAGAACTTCTCATATTTTTAGAACTCGGACCAAACTGAACATTTTACTGTTCGTTTGAGTAAAGTTCTAGTTGGACACGCCATTTTCAGTTTCATTTTCAGCGGCTTTCTGCACTTTTGGCGGCCACACAATCCCCTTTCTGCACTTTTGGCGGCCATCCAATCAGTGCAGAGCACAGAGAAGTATCAAGAACATCATCGCTGAGGTGTAGGGCTCTCATTGGATGCTAAAATCACATGACCAAGTTATATACACTCACCGGCCACTTTATTAGGTACACCTGTCCAACTGCTCGTTAACACTTAATTTCTAATCAGCCAATCACATGGCGGCAACTCAGTGCATTTAGGCATGTAGACATGGTCAAGACAATCTCCTGCAGTTAAAACCGAGCATCAGTATGGGGAAGAAAGGTGATTTGAGTGCCTTTGAACGTGGCATGGTTGTTGGTGCCAGAAGGGCTGGTCTGAGTATTTCAGAAACTGCTGATCTCCTGGGATTTTCACGCACAACCATCTCTAGGGTTTACAGAGAATGGTCCGAAAAAGAAAAAACATCCAGTGAGCGGCAGTCCTGTGGGCGGAAATGCCTTGTTGATGCCAGAGGTCAAAGGAGAATGGGCAGACTGGTTCGAGCTGATAGAAAGGCAACAGTGACTCAAATAGCCACCCGTTACAACCAAGGTAGGCAGAAGAGCATCTCTGAACACACAGTACAGCGAACTTGAGGCAGATGGGCTACAGCAGCAGAAGACCACACCGGGTGCCACTCCTTTCAGCTGAGAACAGGAAACTGAGGCTCCAATTTGCCCAAGCTCATCGAAATTGGACAGTAGAAGATTGGAAAAACGTTGCCTGGTCTGCTGATGTCTCGATTTCTGCTGCGACATTCAGATGGTAGGGTCAGAATTATGGCGTCAACAACATGAAAGCATGGATCCATCCTGCCTTGTATCAAAAATTTTAGGCTGGGGGTGGTGGTGTCATGGTGTGGGGAAATTTTCTTTTGGGACTCTTTGGGCCCCTTGGGTACCAATTGAGCTCGTTTGCCAAAACCTTGTGGAAAACTATGGCCCGAAGAATTTGGGGGCGTTTTTTTGAAAGGGAAAAAGGGGGTTTCCCAAACCCTTTTTCTAAACATGGTGTTTCCTAATAAAGTGGCCGGGGAGTTTTATATTTCCCTTGGGATTCCTTTGGGGAACTCCATTTTCAGCTCACTCCCTGTACTGTACAGACCCCTTTTTGGTTTTGATTTCATTACCCTCCATAAACAGCAAAAGCAATAGTTGGGATTTTTGGGATTGCCCTGCCTCCCATCCCACACTCAAACTGTTATTTTGCGCACCTAACTCTCCAAAACATGGGTAATATTAAAACAAGTGCTTGGAATTTTCAAAACAAACTCAGTGGCCCCCAAAAGGGTTTAGGTTTTTTTCAGTTTTGGGGGTTCAAGAAATTGAAAAAAACTACCTGTTTTCCCCCAAAATCCAAAATTTTCCCAAAGGGGCCTTTTTGGGGCTCCCTCAGGATGCAGGGACCCATAGCAGCTCTACCCCGGGTTGCACCTCCAATTTTCTACCCCCCCTGCTTCAAACGTCCCAAACTTTTCAGGGGAAGCCCCCTGAAAGGAAAGAAGATTTTAGCCTCTCAATTTTTTTTTTTTGTCACGCTTAGGGGGCCAAAATTTTTACTAAGTTTTTCCACAACCCCTTTTTTGGTTTATGGATGGAAAATTTTCCCCTTCTCCCGCCTGTTAGGGGATAAAAATTAACAAAAACATCTTCCCCCCCATTTACTCTAAAAAACCCCCTTTAAGGGGCCCCGGGGCGAAAAGTACCCCCAAGGGGCCCTAAAAAAGGGGGTTTGCAGGGGGAAGGGGTCCGTGACCCCCCCTTCCCCCCCCCCCACACCCCGGGGGTTACAGCAAAGAAGGGCCCCGGGGTTTTGAATGAATCTTGAAAGGGAATCGGGGACCGGGGGGCAGGCATAACTGCAGCGATCCACCCCCACAGGCACGGGGGGGCCCCTTTTTAAGCTCCTGTCACTCCCAGCCTTTTGCCCCATTCCCCGCAGACAAGGGGTTTGGGGGAAAACCCCATCTTGGTACAGTCTAATTCCCCCAGGGGTCCCAAAAGGGGGGCCCCCCCAGCTGTTGGGAAAAATTTTTCCCCTCATGCCCCTTATATAATCTATAACAGTTTGGGGCCCTGATGGGGTTTGTAGTTTCCCAAAAGCTGGATGGCCGAGTTTGGGCAAACCCCTTTGGGAAAGCAAAAGCCTATGCAATGCCCTTTGAAATGTATTACAAATTTCGCCCCTAGGGTAAAGCACCATAGGGGCCTCAAAGTAAAAGTAAAAAAAAAAAAAATAAATAAATTTTAAAGGGAAATTGGGTTTTACGGGAACCGGCTTATTTTTGGGGCGAATTTTACAGGACGAAATTTATGGGCCGGAAAATACTTCCCCAAATACGTTTTCCCCAAATAATGAACAAATTTTTATTAGCAATTTGGGAAACCCAAAGGGAAAATAAAGCCTCTTTGTTTTACACAGGGGGTATTTTTCCCCCACGTTAAAAAAAAGGGAAAAATAAAGTCCGTAAATAAGAACAAAAAAATTTAAATTCCCCCCGCACTTATTGGGGGACGTTAAAATTTTGCAACGTTAATCCCCATTAGGGAAGAATGGGGTTGTATTTACGACGCGAAAATACGCGGGCCACCCCATTTTTTGGGCACTAAAATTTTAAAAAAAAAAGGGGGGGGATTTTTGGGGCCCTATTTTGGCCCGACTAAAAACGCCCGAAAATTAAAGCCCCGAAATAAACCGTGTGAAAAAACCTTTCATAACCCAAAAAAAAAAAGGAATTTAAAAATTAAAAAACACCCCCCTTTCCCCAAATTTTAAAAAAATAAAAACAAAAAAAAAATAAAAAAGTGACAACAATTAAAAATGGTTTTCGCCGCATCTGAAAAAGTCCAACAAAAAAAATAAAACATCAAATTTTTCCCCAAAGCGAACATCAAAAAAAAAAAAACCAAAAAGCCAAAATTGCGTTTTTTTGGGCTTACCGAAGGGTTGAAAAGCCCCTATAACAAAACCCCCCCTAAACATGGCTAAAAAAAGTTTTTTTTCACCAAATTTTTTTTCCCCCTTTGGGGAATTTTTTTTTTTGGGGTTTTCCCCTTTAAAACTATAGTATAGTGAATAAAAACCATTAAAATTAAAATCTTTCCCCAAAATAAAAAGCCCCTCATAGGTCTAAAATTTGGGTTTTGGGAAAAAAAAAAAATTAAAAACTCGGGAAGGGGGAGGGGAAAAACGAACTTTTAACAACAAAAAAAAAGACGACGGGTTTCCCCCAAAGGGGTTTAAAGGGGTTTGGGAAATGTTCGTTTTTCAAGTAAACTTCGAACCGGGGAACATCACAAAAGGGGTTTAAGGTTCTAAAACGAACTAAAAACTTTTTACTGTTCGCTGAACCCTAAATATAACCTTCTAAATTATTACTCCTACTTTGAAAAAAACAAAACTTTTAAGGCCCCGGACCCCCCCAAACAACATCTGGGCACAGCTGTTATAAATTTTGTAAACTTGATGCTTCGTATTGGGTCGTCGCTAAAGGGAATATTATCCGGGGGTCATGCCCCGGGTAAATTCCCCTACTGCCCCGAATCTTTTCCTTCCCCGGCCGGGCCCTCATTCCCTATAGTAATGCGGCGCTGCATTGTTGTTTCATATAAACTAGCAGTGCAGCACGGGTGACTACTATATCTGCTGTTTCTCTGCTGCTGCCGCGGCTCCATGCGGGCTGCTGTGCTCTGTGCAGGGTCCGGAGCCGAGCAGCCTATCTTTCTGAGCTGCCGGCAGCTTCCTGTAGAAGAGGAGACAGAGGAGGAGCCAGGCTGCAGCGAGCTCCGAGCGTCGGCTGCTCCTTCTCCAGTCAGTGAGTGCCCGCCGCAGAGCCCAGCAGAGCAGCCGGCAGCTACACAAGGGATTAACTGTGTACAGGCTGGAGAAAAGTTCTCATTGACATGTCTGGGGGGGGGGGGGTAAATATAATTTAATTGCAGAGTAACTGTCAGCTCTGTGGGTCACCCTGACCCACAGAGCTGACAGTCTACAGTTATACTGATCAGCTCAATCATGGGTAAGCAGTGTATATCTGACCCAAAAGCTGATCAGTAAATTGTAATAAAATACCCGCTGCCTGGGGGGTGTAATACAGCTTCCTAGGGGTGTATAAACACTATGGCCTGAGGGCAGTGTATACAGCTATGTAACTGAGGGGTAGTGTATACAGCTATGTAACTGAGGGGCAGTGTATATGTGGCGCCCCATGTCTGGATCACCACAAAATAACTGTCTGTGTTAGGTTACATATGCATTATTAGATGTGAAAGTTAGTTTCTCTGCTAAACACTGCATACAGACGTTGTAGCCTGATCCCTTACTGGGTATTCTACACTTTACTTCATCCAGAGTTTAGGACACGGCCCCTAGCCAGAGAGAGGAAGAGGAAGTGTGCCCAGAGAGTGGAGTATTGTGGGTAGAAGAAGGAGGTTGTTGCCTCATGTAGAGAGGGTGTGTGCTTCCCCACAGGGCAAGCTGAAGGAACCAGGGTATCAGTCCCTTGGCCACAGTGACTTCCAGAGTCGTGGCAAACTGAGAAAACTACTTGGTGGTTTACAAAAGCAGAGTGGAATTGCCCAGGAAAATCAGCAGCTCCATAGAGTCAGGAGTTCAATGGTGAGAGAAGCCAGGATTCCTATAGGACCCGCACTGCCTGTTCCTGGAAGGGATCACTGATCCAGCACTTTTCTCTTGGAAATCACAGAATCCAAGAGTCCTGTTTTCAGATGTGTAATTAGCAGCAGGTGAGCTCCACCACACTACAGCAGAGAAACTGAACTCTCATCACACATGTGAGGCAGAAATCCTATTTCCTGGACTGTGTAAAAACCCCATGCAATGGCTCCCCAGAGCTTCAGTAAATTTTGCAAATTTTGTTAACTCTCCCTGGATGTGTCTTTTTTTCTGCCCCCTTTGCCCCAAACGCCCGGGAGTCAGCCCCAAAAATTGGGGAGGGGTTTAAAATAAACCGGGCCAAATTTTACCACCCATCTATCTCCCGGGGATCTCCATTATTTGCCGGGGCCAAACTCGGCCGAAAAACCCAACCCCCCCAAACTGGCGCACAACTTTTTCAATAAATCCAATTTTCCCAAGGCTGCCGCCGTGCCGGGCGGGCCTCCCCCAGCCCTGGGACCCCCCTTTGAAACTACAACGGGGCCGGCCGGGGGGGTACAGCTTTTTGGCCAAAACAGGATTCCGAAGTCCCTTTAAAGCTTTAAAAGGGTTCACAGCTACAGAGGTTTTGAGCCCAAAATCCCATGGGGGGTTAACAAGGGGGGAAGATGTCTCACCCCAGCACCCCCCGGGGCCTCAGCCCCAAGGGTGGCGCTTTCCTCTGTGGGATCAAAACCTTAGTGGCGCACAACTGTGGCTCCCATCCCTCCACAAACCCCAACCTTATATCCCCGGGTGAAAACAGGGCTCCCCACAGTAAAAACAGGTGAACCCAAAACCCCTTTTTCAAAGTATTTCAAAGAAACATGAGCAGCCTTTTTTTGGAATTTACCCAATGTCGGGGAAGAAAGTCCCCAAACTGATGAGTCATTTTGGTTGGCGGGGCCCCAAATTTAAAAGTAAATTTTGGGCCAGCCCACTGAAAAAAAAGACTGTAAAGGACATTTTAAACCAAGCCCGAGGTATTTTTAACCCCCCCGAAACCCACTTCAAAATAAAAATGTGATTTTTCTTTTTGCAGGCAGAGACCACAGACACTGTTTAGAGACTATCCCCTTAATTTGCAGGACCTTCGGGTTTTTAAAAGAAAGTTGACCCAACAGGGGTGCAAGATAAAACAAAAAGCAAAAAGAACAGTTTTTTTGGGGGCCCTTGCCCCGAGTCCAAAAAGGGCCCCAAACGCGCTTTAAAGTCCCTCAGAACCCTGATATGGACTCTGCCCCCAATTCAAAGAGAAAACAACCCCTTATATTGAGAGAATCCACGATGTCTGCAGTGAGTAAATTTAAAAACACCTGGCAGCAGCACCACCAGAAGGCGGCCCTCACCCCAAGTGCCGGGGTCTTACAGTACCCCCCCAGGCTCAAGCTAAATAAACCCCCCTGCAATTTAAAACGGCAAACAATACGGGAACTGACTAAGAGTGGGGGCTGCTCTATGTAAGACAAATTTTCAGAATCTTCAGCCCATGTCCCCCTGTAAGGGACCTTTTTTAACTTCCAGCTAAAGGGGAAATCTTCCATGGCGAAAAGCAGGGGAAAAATCCCAAACCCACAGCACACGACGGGACCCGCACTAGTGGGAAAGATCTCCTATAAATTTTTGACCCGCGGGAGGGCCCATCTTAGACGATGTACGGGCTGGTCAATTTTGAGAGATGTTTTTAAAGGGGCAACCCCTGGGGCAGGGGACCCCCCCCCCAGGATAGGAAAATCGGGTTAACAAACGGAGGAGCAAGATGTCGGGGGACGTCCAATGATTCCAGTTGTGTTTGGGATGTTTTCCCCCTTCACCGTTTCCCCTTTTGGACACTGGTTGCGGGGTAACTAAAATGCCCCAAAACATTGTACCAGAGATATTTGGGCTGATGCGGATTTCCCCCAACGCCCGAGGGAGACGGTCATTTATAGCAAGTAATGGTCACCCTTTTGGAAACAGGGGGGATAAAAAGGGGTTACCTTTAAAGGTGGGAAGGGTGGATTTAAAAATCTCAAGGCCCTGGTGGATTAAAATTAGAAAGGGGGAGTGTAACTCTATTTTTTACCCGGGGACCCCACTAATGAAATGGAAAATTGCCTGGGTGGGGTTTCATTGCCTTTTTTCAAGACAATCAGAGCCCAGCCTCTTTTCAAGAAAAAACATCCCCTCAAAAAAAAATTTAAAGGTCCTCTTTCGCGACAGCAGGAAAAGAGCAGCGGGAGGAAGTTGGTATTTAAAGGGGGAAAACGACCCCAACTCCATTATGCTTCCCCCCAGAAGTGAGACTATCATCTGGTGCGAGCACTAAAAGGCCCCATCAGGGGCCGGGAAATTACCAGGCTGGGCGGGAACCGGTTTACTCTAAATAGCGGGACCTACTTTTTGAGGGATGGGGGGTTTTTTATGCCCAAAAAGGCAGGGTCCCCGGTGCGCATCTTGAATTGTGGAGAGGGGGAAAACTTGCTTCCCCGTATCCCACTGTGGCCAAACTGTTTACAGTCAGCAATAATAAAATTTTCCAGGCTGCAAACTCTTGAACCCTTTCTGATTCCTCCTTTTTCCCAGAGGGAAGATTTGGTCCCAAAAAGCTGAAATGTCGGCACGATTTCCACCCCCCAAAACACTAAAGGGAAAGGAGTTTTTCCGGGGAAGCACAGGAAAAAGGGGGGTCTTCATAAAAAACCCCTTGGTTTTTTGGGCAGGAAAAGGGAATATCCAACAAAACTAACCCCAAAAGGGGGAACCATCCACCCATTAAAGAAAGGTATCGGCCCATAGCTCCTTCTCTTTAAACCAGTGTGCAAAAAGCATGATAAAAAAAAAGAAACAGGCAGGGGTAATCGGGGAATTTTTGGGCACCCCCAAGGCGGGCCCCCCATAGTGTTACCCCGGAAAAAGGATGGCACAAGCTATTTTAAAAAGTTTAAGAAAGATTAACAAAAATTACACCCAAAAAAGTTTGACCCCCTACCACGCTTTGGGGGATTTCTTCAGCACTAAAATCACCTGGGTTACTTCTCCCACTTTGGATTTAAACAGCGGGTACTCGGCCCCCCAATTTCCCCCCCCCCCCCTTCCCCCCCCCTTTGTAGGAAATTTTAAAGAAAAAACCCCCCTTTCCCACTACTCCTTTTTGGGGGCTATTTGAGTTTTCCCGCATGCCTTTTTGGTTTTGGGTGAAATGCACCGGGAACTTTTTCAGAGACTAAAGGAAATTCCGCCCTGGGACATAAGAACTTTGGGACCATGCAAATTGTACCTAATGATGTCATTTTTTTTTTAAAAAGGACCTCCGAAAACTTTTGGCGAAACCTAGCAGAATTTTTGGGGCTTTTATCAAAATTCGGTTTAAAAAGCAAAAACCCGCAAAATTTCCCCATCACAAAAGCCCAAGGTACAATATCTAGCAAATATCGTCAGTTCAGGGGGGAGGGGGCCCAGACCCCAACAAAGTTACTGCATCAGAGACTGGCAAGTACCCACCCCCTTTTGGGGAGGCCAACAATTCCTTGGACTAGGGGGCTTTTAAACCGACGCTTTTTTACGGTTTTTTACCAAAATTTGGGCAGCCCCCCTTCAGACCCCCTATTCCCCAAGCCAAAAAGCCCAAAAATAAGAACCCCCCAATAGATGGACACCATTTTTGGGAAGAGTCTTTTTCGAACTTAAAACAAGCCACTTACTGGAGAAGAAGCCCTTGGCTTCCCCGGGACATGATAAACCCCTTTATGGGGGAACCCTACCAACTATACTCCTTAAAGCAAGAGCTCTTGCTATTGTAGGGGGCGGTACCGAAGTTTTAAAAACATTATTTTGGCCTCTTCCAAAATTTTCCCCAAACTACACAGACAACAATCCCTTGACGCATTGGAAACCGCCAGGCTTGGCCCCTTTGGACAAATTTGGAGGGCTGGGCTACTAACTAATGAGTTTTTTTTAAAAATTACCGGACGGGTTAGAAAAATGCAAACGCAAAACCGCTTTGTCCGCATGCCAAACCCCCCGATCCAGAGGAAAACCAAATGACCTTGAAGAGATTAGTGCCACCCTTTTACAAGGGTGTCTCCCCAAAAATTCCCTGACTGGGGTGGGAAAGGGATTTTGGGTCATCCGAGAAGTTTTTTGAACCCACAAACCCTACCATGGTTGGGCAGAGACCCCGACAGTGACCCCAGCTATATCCCTTATCAAGAACCCCTTTGGACAAAAAATTCTTTCCCCTCCTAAAGCACCTGCAGATGCTTAACTTTTGTGGAAAAAGAAAAAAAAAGTTTTTAAATTTTTTTTTAAGACAAATTGGCCAAAGAGCCTTTAATCCTGTACCATGAGCTAGTATGGCAAAAGGTATTTCCAAGAAAAAAAGGGGCCCAGGGTTTTTTTTAAAGAAGCCAAACAAAATCAAGCAGGACATTTTGGTTGGAAAAAAGCTAGAAGTTGCATCCGTGACCGCTTTTCTGGACGGGTATGAGACGGTCTTTTGGAGCATTGGTGTAGAGAGAGGGGTCCGTCCCAACCTCAAAAGGGGGAAGAATCACAACCAATAAAAAGGCCCCCTTCCCACCCATAGTGATGAAGAAAACCTTTAAAATAGTGGCCCTAGCCCATGTCACAACAATGCTCTGACTATCGTAAAACCATTACTCCCAAATTCCTTTTGGTGATTGTGCCATTTGGAAAGACCAAACTGAAAGGGAAAAAATGAAAAAGGGCATTCCAAAATATTTTTTTAGACCACATGGAAAACCCCGATCAATTCTGACAGACAGGGGTCCCGCCTTCGAGGCCCAAGCCCCTTTCCCGGAGTTTTGCTCCTTTTACGGGTGTAAAAAAATCAAAAACAACTCCGTACCACCCCCCAAGCAAAAGGTTTTTTTGAGAAAATGAACCCCTTGTTACAACCCCACTTTCAGGGCCTTGCCATTGGAAGAAAGGAGCCAATTGGCCCCAAAAAATCCCCCTGATCCCCCGATTTTAAATGTATAATCATAATTTCCCCCCCCCTCAAAAAGGGAAAAAGCATACTTATGCTGCACGCAAGGGAAACTTCCCATTGACCTGGAAATGGGGGTCCAACCCCCTGAAACCATATCCAAACCAGCAACCTGATTTGGGAAAAACCGAAAGGCAGTTACAATATCCCGAAGTTAGCAATGTGTGAACCAAAACCTTGCTCAAGTTTTGACAAAAACAAAAAAAGACTTTAATCGGGATTTCTGTAACAAACACCCTTATCCTCAGGTTTAACAAGTTTAAAAAAAAAGAGAAAGGGCCACAAACGGAAAAAACCCAAAGGGAAACCCCAACCTTATACCACCTTAAAACCCTCTAACCACAAAACAGCAAATATGGGACCATCTCCAAAAGACCGGGGGAAAGACTTTACAACGTGGGCAAAAGGGCAATCTGAAAGTAAAGTCCCCGCCCAACGCGTGAAAAAAATGAAAGCAGTGAAAAGTTCCTCCCGCAAATTGGAGAAGTTACAAAAATAGTTTTGAAAAAGCCCCGGGGATTCCCCCATTCTTTGGGTACAAGTTTAAAATGCAGTAATAGTTCCAGGATGCTTTTCCCCCCAACAGCCCCCCCAATGACAAACCCAAACCCCTTCCCGAAAAAAGACAGCTAAAACACCAGCTCCTGCCCCTTTCCATCCCCCAAAACCAGAAAATCTTCCTACATAGACTTTAGCCGCTGAAACCCCGGGGGTTTTTAAAGGGGAGGTAACAGTTGCCTATCCCCCCCTATTTTTTCGCAGATCACAGCGTAGTACACAGGGAAAGATACCTTCTCGTTAAAAATGAATAAAGAAAATGTATATGTGTTCATGTTAAAAAATATGCCTCATTACCGTTTAAAAAATTTGTTAAAAAAAATAAATGTTTTGCCCCCATGGACAAAAGGGGGTTTTTAGATTTTTACAACAAATTTCCTTTTTCAACTACAAGGACTCTTGTAAGGACTTACAAACCCCAAAGCAAAAACCCCGTTTTTTAAACCTTCAGTTGGGCCCACCCAAAAGGATGACAAATAAGGCGGGCCTTGGTAAAAAGGGGCCTCCAAAACAGCCAGTGCATGAATTTTTATTTTATGGTCTGTGTGCCTCGCAGCTGCACTCGGGGAAGATCAGGATTTGGGGGAGTGGTTTTGGGCTGGGAATCCACAACTGGGGGATTAAGACTGGGTTTTGTGTTCAGGTCAAAGTTAATTTTTCCCTTTCTATGTACGGGCTCCCGGCCCAATAATTTTTAGGATGTGTTTTTTCTTTAGTAGGGGGAATGTGGGGCCCCATGTCTGGATCACCACAAAATAAATGTCTTTGTAAGGTTCCATTTTTGCTTAAAAAGATGTAAAAAGAAAGTTTTGTTTTCCCCTGCTAAGCACTGATACAGACAAAATTTTAACCTGAAACCCTTACGGGGATTTTTTACACTTTCCTCCATCCCCGAGTTTAGGGCAAGGCCCCCCAGCCAAGAAAAGGAAGAGGAAAGGGGGTGCCCATAGAGTGGAGTATTGTGGGAAGAAGAAGGAGGTTTTTTCCCTCAAGTAGAGCATAGTTGCCAACTTTTTGGGAAAATGAAAAAGCCGGGGACTTTTGTGGGCGGCGCCCGAAACGCGCCCCCCGGCAAAAAATTTCATGGACAAAGCCCTTTTGTCGGTATGCCACGCCCCCCTTTAAAAAAACCCCACCCCCCTCCACCTAACTTTCATAAACCCTTTGGGAAAAAAGCCAGGTTTTGATGCCCTTAAAAGCCCCGGTAAACCCCCCATAACCCGGTAGTGCCCCTTACAGGCTGGTAGATGCCCCTTTACCCAAATTTGATGCCCCCTCTGTAGCCAGGTAGAGCCCAAATTTTTACCAGGAATTGCCCCCCATTGTTACCAGGTAGGGGCCCCCCCCCTTTTTTACCAAGTAGTGCCCCCATTGTTAGCCAGGGAGTGCCCCATCTGTTAAACCAGGAAATGCCCCCATTGTTTCCCAGGTTTGTGCCCCCCTTTGGGTTTCCCCGGGAGTGCCCCCAAATTTTTCCAGTAGTGCCCCCCTTGTTTTTCCAGGTTAAAATTTCCCCCATTTTTTTAGCCGGTAAATGCCCCCATCTGTTAGCCGGGGAGTGCCCCACGTTAGCCAAGGGAGTGCCCCAAACCCGTTTAGCCAATATGCCCCCAATTTGTTTAGCCCAAATATTTCCCCCCTTCCCTTAGCCAAATAGTGCCCCCCCCTTGTTAGCCAGGTGTGCCCCCTTTTGGTTTCCAAATAGTGCCCCCCTTGGTTGCCCCGGTAGTGCCCCCATTGTTTTCCCCGGTAGTGCCCCCCTTTTTTGCCAAAGGGAGTGCCCCCCATTGGGTTTTCCCCGGTAAATGCCCCCATTTTTTGCCAAGGGGGATGCCCCCCCTCTGTTTACCCGGAAGGGGCCCCCATCTGTTAGCCAGGGAGTGCCCCCATCTGTTAGCCAGGAGTGCCCCCCCCCTGGGTTTGCCAGGTAGTGCCCCCATCTGTTAGCCAGGGATTTCCCCTTTTTTAGCCGGTATGCCCCCCCTGTTAGCCCGGGATTTCCCCCCCCTCTGTTTCCCCGTAGTGCCCCCCCCTTTTTTTGCCAGGTAGTGCCCCCATTTTGCAAGGGAAATGCCCCTCTTTTGCCCCGGTATAGCCCCATCCCGTTTTGCCCGGGAATGCCCCCTCCCGTTGCCAGGTTTTGTCCCCCCCTCTGTTTTGCCCGGTAGTGCCCCCTCTGTTGCCAGGTAGTGCCCCCATCCCGTTACCAGGTAATTTCCCCCCTTGTTGCCAGGTAGTGCCCCCTCTTTTCCAGGGGAGGCCCCCTCTGTTGCCAAGGGGAGTGCCCCCACCTTTTGCCAGGTAGGCCCCCCATCTGTTAGCCCGGGATTTCCCCCTTTTTGCCCGGGATGCCCCCATTGTTGCCAAGGGAGTGGGCCCCCCTTGTTGCCAGGTGAGTGCCCCCTCTTTTTAGCCAGGAAAATGCCCCCATCTGTTACCAAAGGGAGTGCCCCCTTTGTTGCCAGGGAAATGCCCCCTTTTTTGCCAGGTAGTTTCCCCCATTGTTTTCCCCGGGAGTGCCTCCTCTGTTGCCCGGTAGGGGCCCCCCTTGTTTGCCCGGTAGTGCCCCCTCTGTTAGCCAGGTAGTGCCCCCATCTGTTAACCAGGGATGCCCCCTTGTTGCCAGTATGCCCCCCCTTGTTGCCCCGGGGATGCCCCCTTGTTGCCAGGTAGTTTCCCTCTCTGGTTTGCCAGGTTTGACCCCCTAAAGCTAAAAAAAAAAAAAATAATAAAATCCACTTAACCCCCAACCAGCTCCTGCACGCGGACCCTTCCCCAACCCCATCTCCCCCAGCGGGGCCCGGGGAAGTGAAGCAGCCCGCCCCCCCCTCCCCTGCAAAACCCCCCGCGTCACTTCCCCCCACGGGCCCCGAACTGGGAGTGGGGGCGCAAAACAAAACCCGGGGCCGAAAATACAGGGGGGGGAGGGAGAGGGACGTCCCTCCTCCTCCCCCCCGCCAGTGGGGGACCGCGGGCGGGTGACGGGCCCCCTGCGGCCGCTCAAACCCGGGCCCGTAGGGAAACGGTCCCGCGGCGCAAGAAATAAACGCAAACCCCGCTAAATTTTTGCGCCGCCCGGGAATTTAAAGGGCCCCCGCCGCCCGCAAAGGGGGCGGGAGGAATTTCCAACTCCCCCGGGGGGCGGGGGGGAACCCCCAAAAAAGCGGGGCCCCCCCGCCCAAAAAAGGGGGAGTTGGCATGTATGATGTAGAAGGGTGTGGCCTTCCCCACAAGGGGGGGAAACTGAAGGAACCAGGGGATCAATCCCTTGGCCCAGTGACTTTCCCGAGTGTGTTGGGGAAACTGAGAAAAACGCTTTTTGTTCAAAAATAGCAGAGTGGATTGCCCGGAACTCACAGCTTCCCCAGATCAGGGGCTTAAAAGTGACAGAAACCAGGATTCCTATAGGACCCCCCCCACTGCCTTTCTTTTGGGAAAGGGGTCCCCTGATCCAGCATTTTTCTCTTGGAAAAAAAAAGAATCCAAAATTTCCTTTTTATGAGAAGTTTTTAAATCCCCATGTGAGCTAAAAAACCACACACAGCAGAAAACTAACTCTCATCACACAGTGAGGCAAAATCCTAATTTTTTTGGACTGTGTAAAAACCTTTCCCTGCCCAAAGTCTGCAGAGCTTCCCGTAAATTGAAGTTTTATAAACCCTGCCCGGGTGTGTTTGTTTTCTGCCACATCATCCTGGGAAACCCTCTGCCCTGGGAGTCACCCTATTGGGGGAGGGGTTAATCACCAGGCACTAATTCCACCCTCATCTCCCGGGATCTCCATTATGCAGGCCAAATTTGGCCGACAACCCCCCAACTGGGGTCACAAACTTTTTCAAAAAATCCAACTTTGTCAAAACGCCCCGCCCGCCTGGCTAGGCCTGCCCAAGGCCTCGGGCCCCCGGACTACTCTGGGGCCGGGCCGGGGGGGGTACATTACGCTATGTAACTGAGGGGCAGTGTAAACAGTTATTTGCTAGGGCGGTATAAGCTATGTGCCTGAGGGCATGTATACAGCTATTACCTAAGGGGGCAGTGTAAACAGCATGTAACTGAGGGGCAGTGTATACACATGGCCTGAGGGGGGGTGTAAACAGCTACTTACCTAAGGGGCAGTGTAACGAAAAGTAACTGGGGGCAGTTATACATAGGGGCCCAGGGGGAGTGTATAAGCTACTTCCTAAGGGGGCGTGTTTTAAACTATGTAACTGAGGGGCAGTTATACAAAGGCCTGAGGGCAGGTAACAGCTATTACTAAGGGGGCGTAAAAACAGCTAGTAATGGGGGGGTGTATACACTATTCCTAGGGGAGGTTACAGTACTTACCTAAGGGCATAATATAACCTGCCTACTTAAGGAAGGGCATGAATTAAAACTGGCTACCTTTTAAAACGGAAGGCTGAACACCTATAATACTTTTATTCTGCAGAGCCGTGTACATATGATAGACACTATGTGGTGCTCTGTGGGTCATAGTCTGGCATATTTTTTTAGCTTTTAGGAATGGATGGCTTGGTATTTATGGTATTGTTAAGTACATTATGGGGAAATATTTGGGTGATATTTTTCTATCCATGAAAGGGGGTGATTTCTGTTGCCCCGTAAAAATTTAGAGGTGTTTACACTATTATACAGAAATGAGTGGTTTTGAAAAGGCTTTTTGTCGGTCCCCGACTTCTTTTCAATGTGGTGCTGAGAAAAAGGAACGGAAATTTTTGTTTTTGCGAAAATTAGTGACAAAAACGTACTTTTTTATCTGTAAAAAACATGCAGCAGCTCACATATGTATGAAAATCTTTGGAACTCCACCCTATGACAAAATGTTTAACAGAGGCACGGGCCCCGGGTGTTTTAGGCCCCAAACCAAAGCCCCGCTTCTTTGGCAAAGGCCCTTTTTGGGGCCTTATAAAAGCACCAGGAAAAGGACTTTATCCCTCCATTTTACATTAGCTATCCCTTTTGCTGCTACCACATTGTGAAAAAAAAACCTTTGGGGTTTTAAATTTTTTCTCCTAAATTATCTTTCCCCAAAATGCTAAACAGATGCTACAAGCAAGATAACTGGATCAAAATCTGATATCTACAAACCTTTGTAGCCACAAAAACAATCTTGTCAATAAATTTTAACCAGAAAAAAGAAGAAAAAGAAAACGGATTCCGTGTTTTTTTCTTTTTTTGGAAGCATCTTCAGGAACCGGGTTCTAAAGGGGAGACGCAAAGTCGCGGGTTTTTGTAAGAAGACCTGGAAACTCGGGTAACAAATTTATCGTTAAATCGGGTCCCGCCTATCAAAAACAAGGGAAAGCGAGGTGACTAACAAAGTCAAAGGTGTAAAATAAACTGCTGCAAATAAGAAAGCTACATTTCCAGTCCCAGGATTAAACAGAATACTGTATTCAATTGAGTCTTTGAAAAGGAGGCCATGCTTCTTCCAAAATGTGTCATTTCTTAGGAGATTAAGGAGGGGATTAGAGAAGAATGGAGGGAAACTAGAGACAGAAATGATTTTAAAAATTTTTTTTAAAAAAAAAAACTGACTTTTGGGCCGGGATGGTTCAAAGACCATGCATACTAAAAAGGAAGAAGGAGAACCTCCATGTGTAGGTAATTTGAAAATCCTTTAAGCCACATCCATTGCCCACCATTTCCTCCCCCAAAATTTAAAATTGGGGCCAAATGTATGAACCTGTTTTTGGTCTAAAACTCAAATTTTTTTTCCCATAGGTTACTATAGCAAAAGAAATGAGTTTTAGACCTAAACAGTTTTATACATGGGCCCCTTAGATTTTTTTAAAAACTACCTACCACCTCCCATTTTTGCTAAATAGAAAATTCACCCATGCCCATTCATGGGTGTTTCCCGAGCTCCATTTTTTCCCCCCCAAAACCCTCCCCTGGGTGATGCACGGGTTTATTAAACACGATACTGCAACCCAATTTTCCCGGGCCCCAGCATCACATGCCTGCAAGTACCCTCATGTGACCAAAAAGAGGTCATGAAATTTGGGTCAGCATCGTAATCAATGGACGTGACATCATCAGTGAGGGGTTTTGGGGGGAAAAAAAACTGGGCCTGGCCGAGCTGGGGTGGTTTGGGGATGGGGGGGTACAGTAAGTTTTGGGGTAACTTTCTTTTTTTTTTCAGTGGGAGGTTTATAGGGGGCCTTTTTTTTTTAAAATCTTGGAAGCCCCCTTTAAATGTTTTTCAGGATAGATTTGGGATCGGTTTAAATAGATGGCCTTCAAGAGAGTGGCGTTTTTAGAAACTTGAGAAGGAAAAGAACCCAAAAAAAGCTGAAAAGGGAGGGGTTTTTTCCCTTCCTCTAGGGTTTCCCCGCAAGGAATCCCGAAGGGCCCAAATTTGGGGGGCCCCCCCTCTTTGAACCAGGTTTTTGTCCCAAATTGGGGGGGTGAAAACCCTGTTTTTGGGGCTAGAAATTTTTAAAGGGACAGGGCAATGGGATTGCTGTAGTTGGGATAAGGACATGGAAAAGGTTGCACTAGTAGCTGTGGGGGGTAGGGGGCACAACACTAAGAAATTTTTTGGAAGGGGAAAAAGTCCCACAACAGCATTTTCCCCCTGTTCACATCTATATCAAAGGCTTATGGGTTTCTATAAAACAAATTTCAACCCAAAGCATTTTAATGAAAGCAAAAGTCTGGCATGATTAGAGTTGTAAAATTTTTTAATAGCTGCATAGACAAAGGTTGGGGGGCCCCGCACTAACCCAATCAACTATCAATCAGTTTTACT
>JAODAL010063940.1:0-18984 GCA_025379985.1 Phyllomedusa bahiana
GTCCCAACTCTTAAGACCCGCATCTCTTAAAAGGGGCCCTTAAAGGGTTTCTCACAAACAAAGAATACTTTTAAAATGTAGGGAACGCTACATGAAGACGTTTTCCAAATATATTGCTTTGTTCATCATTTTTTGTTAAGGAGCTACAAATTATTTTATCACCTTCTGAGGGCTTTCTAGTTTCCCAAGTAACTGACCTGTGTACTCCTTCTCCCCTGCTGTTTGTTGTAACAGGAAGTGATGTCATCACACAGGTCAGCAGTGAGAGCTTGTGTGTTATCTGATCTTTCAGACAAAAGACAATAATTACTCTGTTTACATTAGCTCTGAAGCTTCTCCGGACCTCAGAGAAGGTAATTAGGATAATCTAGACTAACAAACATAATAAACAGAGAAGTCTGTACATGGAGCTCATATGCTAATTACAGACAGCTTGACCAGGAAGTGACAGAGCAAAGCAGCATTATTTCATCCATGCATCCTATGAAACTTTGAGATGAGACAACCCCTTTAAGAATGAAGAGTAGGTCGCCCCTGCATTGGTCGTACAGCCGAGCAGAGCTCCAAAAGTCCTTATGGTACAGATATAATTTCTGGTTTGTCTACAAACGGACAACCTATTCTAATATTGCCGGTCAAAGACTCTCTTAGTTTTTCTTTTTATCTGTTAGAGAGCTCACAAATAATTTTTTATGAATATCAATTACAAAGTTCAATATAATTATTTACCTGTTCTGCGTTACAAAATCAGGAAGAGAGCTTTTTACTGTATACCATGCGAGGTCCATTGATCACATGGCTTTGCTTCTCCCTCTATGGATGTTTTGTCATCACTCAGTGAGTGTGCTTTGAAGCCAGTATCAGCTAGGAAACACTCCCCTGTAGTGGGCGTGACCTGAGTAGAGATGAGCTGGTTGCATACACTGACTCATCAGTCACTATGTAAACTATGTAATCAAATTATATACATGTACACATGTATTACATATATTATAGGATGAGGAAAAACTGGATTTTTTTTACCACGTTACAAACTGTTTGATGACTGTACTACACACGGCCTGCTGCAGGACACCAGGAATTGAACTGGAGCAGAGATGCAGGGGCATGAGATGTACATGTCTGAGAATGATGTTGTAAGGGTGCAGGGCAGAGCTCAGCAGTGCTAGGAGAACTAGGGGGTGGGTTCTGGGAACTCCTAGATTGTAATGGCAATGGATTCTGGGACTTGCAGAAAGAGTTGCAGGAGAACTACTGACCCTCCCACAAGCAGGAAGTTTCACAGATCTTAGGATAGATGAATAAAGAGGCAAAAGAAGAGAAAATAAACACATGAAGGTAGTCGGAAATCTTTATATTTCAATATAAATGCTGTTTACACTGTTCTATGACAGCATTAAACTCCCGGATAACCCCTTTAACTGGTGTGCTGATTTCTGAACCAGTTAGCAACCTACTAGTAATTATGAGCTACAGTATCTTACAAAAGTTAGTACACCCCTCACATTTTTGTAAATATTGTACTATCATTTCATTGGGCAACACTGAAGACATGAAACTTTTATACAATGTAAAGTAGCCAGTGTGCAGCTTGTGTAACGGTGTAAATTTACTGAGCCCTCAAAGTAACTCCACACACAGCCCTCAATGTTGAAATCACTGGCAAAAAAAGTGAGTACACCTCTAAGAGAAAATGGACAAATTGTGCCCAAAGTGTCAAAGTGGTGAAGCTTCCATGGGTTTTAAGTCTCCACACACTTGCATGGTGCTTCTCCCAACTGAGGAACTATACCCCTTTTAAGCCACGTCTAGGTCCTCTCACCTAGCCAACCAGTGCTGTCTGCAGATCAATACTTGGTTTGGCTTTACTACCAGTCATACTGAAAGTCACATCTGACCCATTAAAAAGCCTTGAAACATGACTAGTGATTTCATGCCAAGCTAGTAACTCCTCTGTAGGGTTATTCTCCCAGTTGGACTGACAAGGGGGCAAACACTCCAAAACAGCTGTCTCCAGATGGACGACTCCCCTTATGAAGAAAATAAGGGCTTGATTAGCAGTTTTGCACTTACTCTGTCGCCTCAGGCTGTTTGCGGTTCTACAGCAGTGATTACCATATTCAATATCAGATGTTAATCTGACAGTGCAGGAGATTGTTATCTCTAACAAGATTACAGATAAAGCCATGCTTTTCAGTCCTCACAGCACATGTACCTTTTGTTTAGTGAATTTAATCTTGTTAGATGTAATTAGTGTGCTTTGATCTCAGTAGGTCAGTGGGGTGACATCACTCCATGCTCTAAGCTAATCAGATAACAGACATCCATCTGGTATGCAGGTAACCATAGAAACCTGTGTGCACTTCAGAGCACATAAACGCTCTTATCTCAAGACTACTATTTAGAAAAAGACTTCATTTAACTGTCCCTTTATGCCGAAAGCTAATTTTTGTAGCAAGAAAACACCTTTATTAAGTCAGATGTGACTTAAAGGGATGCTACTTCTAATAGGTGGTACTGGAGTACTCTCTTCACAAAATCTTATTTGAATATTTCATAGCACTGCATGGCCTAAAAGTATCTTTAGTGTATCTCCCCAGAAACATTACCCATTTAGAGCTGTTCCGTCATAGAAACAGAAATTTAAAATAATGATAAGGCTATGTTCACACGGCATAATTTCGGCACGCATTTCGCAGTGTTTTTGCGCTCTAATATGGGCGAGATGCGCGCCGAAATTACGGTAATCCATAGTTCCCATAGAGAACTATGGATTACGTCTCCTCTCCCCGATTGTACACTACGATCGTATTGTACGCGCGAGGAGATAAGTGACACGAGTAATGCATGTCTATGGGGCTGGCGGGCTGATCAGCGCGAACTCCCGAGACACACGATGTATTGTGGCGCGTACTGTACACGTCGCAGTACATCGTTTGAACATACCCTTATGCTGCATCTGTTACATGATGGACCTCACTGACTAATGGAATCTGTGGGAAGCCTATTTCTGTCTTGGATTCAGTCATTTTATTGATACCAAGATTAAAGGTTTTTTTTTTGTTTTTGTTTTTTTTTATGAATTCTGCGACCAAAGTTCATAACAGAACATCCGATACAGATGTGACCATAATCTTAAAGGTGCTTTCCCATCTGACTGCTTCACAGAACCTGCTTTTCACAGCCAAATTCAATCTCCCACTTCCTGTTCAGGCTGTAAGCAGTTCTACAGCATTGACTGACATTTTAGCTCTGCTATTCCCAGCTGAGACTGATAAAGAAATATTGGTGATAAACACCAGGGGTTATAGAGCTCTAACGGGTAAAAGTTTGTCAGTAAGAAAGATCAACTAGCTCTGTGCTGCTGATAAGACACAGCAGGGAATGATATCACCATTCTGGCCATGGCTGCTAGAGCACAGAGAGGTGGTTGGTATCCTGGGCAACTTTCTGTTCACAAGCAGGAAATAAGAACTGCTCTAACGCTGAAAGGAAGAAAAATCAGAACAGCAATGTATTTGGCAACAGTCTTTAATTACTTTTGCCTAAATGTTTAAATCTAATCAATGTAGTGAGAATACCCCTTTAATGCATGTAAATTTGGTTTGAATTTATGGATTTGTATGCTCGATTTTGTATGGGGTAGAAAGTTTATTTTAACTAGCAAGATTAAAATTTCCACTTCTGGGCAACTATCTCTACAAAATCAAAACTCTGACCTATAGGGTAGAAAAAGTGACAGAATGGAGACCTACAGCCAAATGGTTTATTGAGAGGACACTGCCCATTGTACTATCCTTCTAGTCATCATGCAGGACATTTTCTGTACCTGTATCACAAGGGTTAACCTGATGTTTCCTACAGCCTAGAAACCGTTTTTGCCATCACAATTATGCACATATCATGAAAAGAACAGCGTCTGCTACTGACCAGCTATCCGGGAATACTTGTCTAAAATTAATAGACAACACCAAAGCTCAGCTCAGCTTTACAGATCATATAATGTTTCTATAACAATTGCTATCCGCCTTCCCCAGAAAGCCCATTTTCCAGCTGAATGTGTAGCATTCGAGTCTCTCTGGAAACAACATTTCAGGAGCTGAGAATCCTGACAAATACTCTCAGACTATACAGGAGTTTGGTGTCTTCTCCAACAATGAGGTGAGACCAAACAAACAAATGAATGTGTAGATGCTCTTACATGTGAGAGCAAGTTCCAGCTTTGCGTTTCTGGTGCCAGAATGAATAAGATAAGTGGTATCTCAAATGCTATACAGCCGTGCCAAGAACAAGACAATGGAAGGATTCCTATTGACCAACAAACGGCAGATAGACTGGGCCCAATGCAGCCTCCAAGCACCTGTCTCTTCTACCTTACACTTCCCCTTTAATGAGCGTCTCCGAGCAGCAGCTGCTTGGGGTAAATGAAACTGCCTATCTAAAGGATTCGCCTCCGATCTATTGCACATAAGGAAGCGCTGAATATCCACAATGCTGGTAAATAGAGCCGCCATTCATCTTGCAGGTTAAAGGAATACAAGATGCCGGGTGCTAAAGTGCACAGTAAGGGAAGATAACAGCGTCTATGTCAACAATGCCATTGAATGGGTTAAGTTCCAATCCGTGGATGGGGAGTGTGAACACCTGCCGGCAGCTGCAGGTCTCTATCCAAAGTCACGACTTGCTTCCTGACAAAGCTTCTGTGCTGTACACCTTCAAAGCCCTGCCAGAGGCAGCTGACAAAGTGGGACAAAAAACAGCCTTTCGTGCTATTCTTATTTCCATTTTGCACTCCAAGTGAAGCAGCTCATATAATGCACGTGGTGTAATCGTGCCCAACAACCATTAACCCCTTAGTGCCAATATGCCTTTTTACTGATCGGCAGAAATGAGCTACCATAGGTGGTTAAAGCAAAGGCTCGGCTGGTGTCATGACAGCCAGGCTCCTGTTCTAATGGTCTGGATCCAAAAAACAACTCCGATTCCAGCTATTTAACTCCTTAGATATTGCACTCAATAGCGACCAAGGCATCTAAGGGGTTTTGGAAGGGGGGAGCTCCATCTGTCACTTAACTGGCACTCTTACAATGTCAGGGTGCTGAAAGGTTTACATGATAGCTCTGGCCTACTGACGGCCCACAGGTCTGCTTTCATCATATGCTTATTTAGACCTTGCAAGAGGTAATAGAATGCTTGTCAGTTTTATAGTGATCAAACGATCCCATGTTTAAGTCCTCAAAAGAGACAAAAAAAATTGGAACAAAAAAACCTTAAGACATAAATAAGAAAATACTATAAAAAAATTCCCATTCTTTCCGTAGAAAATCCCAATTTATGGTCACATTATTTAGCCCATATGGTGAACTGCTTAATAAGTAAAATGAAAAAACTGTGCCAGAACTGTTTTTTTTGTTTTTTTTTGCCTGCTTCCCAAAACAGGATTAGGGATGAGCGAATTGAATCTGACAAAGTGGAATTCGTTTAGAATTTCAGGAAAAACTCGATTCAAAACAAATCGCCTTTTTTTCTAACATGGCCGCAAGCACATGGCGTGACATGGGGCAAAGAACTATCGGAGAGAGAAAGGAATGTCCTCATGCCATGACATGCAGCCAATCAGCAGCCAGCCAGCTTCTGTGATGTCACAGCCCTATAAATACATTCTGCCACTTGCCACTGTGTCTCTTATGTACACGAATCTCTCTGCAGCAGCACTAGATTGCACTCTGTGTCAAATATTTCCGATTTTATAGTTACTGGGGTGAAATACCTTTCAACTACGCAGTGTGTGTGTCATATACACACACACGTTCATCAACCAGCGTTTTTTTTATTTTGGGATATTGCTCTCTGTGCCAAAGAGTTACTTTTTTTACTTATTGTGGTGAACTATCTTTGAAATACAGTGTGTGTTTTTCTCACATATACACATCTCCATTACAGCCAGTTCAGTATTTTGGTATATTGCTCTCTGTGCCAAAGAGTTACTTATTTCACTTATAAAGTGAAACACCTTTGAAATACAGCTTTTGTACAACACACACCTCCATTACAGGCAGGTTATTATTTTGGGATATTGTTCTCTGGGCCAAACAGTAAATTTGTGACACTTTACTGTTCTGGTGGAGATCCAGAAGTCATCCCTCTGCCGGATGGTGACTATTCAGCTGTCACTAGCCAAGCAAATCAGCATGCAGCAGGCCTTCTGCGCAAGTGACTCTGAGGGACTCCCTGCCTCCATCTCCAATGTATACTGCCACAGTGTATCTGGGTCATCTGCCTCGTCTTCCTCATCTCCCATCACCTGGGTAGAAAAAAACACTCATTTCGCCAGTTATTGTTTGTGCTCCAATGTCCTCCTCCAGTTCAGCCCCCACCAGACTCAAGTGGCCGTGAGATGTAATCGCCCAGTCTCCAGTACCCTGACCAGCCAGATTTTGCAGCATCTGTTACAGGACATGAAGCAGTGGAATGAAGTTGTTCATCCCGTAGTCCTGGCGACTGACAAATAATGTGGCCTCCTCAAAGGGCTTGAGTAAACGGCAGGTGCACGCATGAGCTGCCACTGGCTGGCTTTAAAATTACACAGGGGATTACCACTGTCCGCTTGGATCATCAATAAATCATTAATGGCCTTTCTCTGTTCATAGAGTTGGTCCAACATATGGAGGCTGGAATTCCAATGGGTGGAAACATCACATATCAGCCTGTGTTGGAAGAGGGTGTTCAGCCACTGGAGCTCAAGGAGGGTGTGTTTGGCGGTGTAGGAATGGCTGAAGTGCATGCAAAGTTTCCTGGCCATTTTTTAGAATGTCTTGCAGGTGGGTGGTAGACTTGAGGAACCGTTTGACAACCAGATTAAACACGTGCGCCATGCAGGGCGCATGGCTCAGCCTTCCATGGCGCAGCATGGAAACCATGTTTTTTCTACTGTGTCACCATTGTTACGATTTTCAGTTGTCGCGGAGAAAGCCACAAATCGATTTTGTCTTTCATGCGTGACTTAGTTCGCCCAGGAAAACCAGGTGTAGAACTGCGGGACACCGCCGTGCACTACACATGTGGTATGCTGGAGGAGCACTAAGACTTGTCGCTGCAGTGGAGGCTGAGGTGGTGGATGCGGACAATGGTCCAGTATCAGCAGTTTGACAACGTAGAGTAGAAAGCGGCGTCTCCTGTCCAAGTTGCTGGTGTGGCTGGGCAGGAAGCACATTCACCCAGTGGGCCGCAAAGGACATGTACTGTCCCTGACCGTATTTACAGCTCCACATGTCTGCGCTGCCGTGCACTTTGGAAGACACCGACAGGCTCTATTACTGGACCACCTTCGATTCTACGTATTTATGCAGGGCTGGTACTACCTTTTTAGAAAAAAATAAAGGCTTGGAACGTCCCACCTCGGCTTGACACAAGCCATTAGTTCTCTGAACGGTGCAGAGTCCACCACTTGAAAAGGGAGGGCTGCAGTACCACCAACTTGGACAGGAGCACATTCAGCTTCTGCGCCGTAGGATGGCAGGACACATACTGCTGTATCTTGGCAATCGCCTTGGTGAACGACTGCTGGCGCAATGAGTAGCGAGGAGCAGGAGCATCTGGACCAGTAGATGATGGGAAAGACAGACAGCTCCCTTTGGCTTAGGTGGTGGAGCCTTGACTGCCTGAAATGGGATGCATGCCACTGGTTGCTGCAGGAGGATGGACCACCCCATCTGAGACACGTTTCTCCCAGGCCACTGTATGGTGATGCTGCATATGTTGACGTAGGGTCATGGTGCCAACATTAGGTCCCTGTCCACGCTCCACTTTCTGCCCACAGATTCTACATATACCCATGTTCAGCTCCTCTGGTGTCTTGGCAAAAAATTGCCACACCGCCGAGTAGGTGATTTTACCACTAATGCTAGGCACCGATTGACTGCTACCTCCGTGAGTCCCTGCGCCTTTACTTTCTGGGTCAGAAAGGACCTGTGAAAGTTTACCCCATGGCCATTTGGCTCCCGACCTCACACTGCTGCCACCCTGCTGACTCCCAGCCACACCACCGACTTGCTGGCTGTGCCGCTGGCTGACGCACAAGCTGCCGTCCTCTTCTCCCGACGATGATGATGAAGTCCTTGCTTCACCCGGCTCACAAGTGCAATCGGCTACATCGTCATCGATTAGTGTTTGCCTGTCACTGCTGTCCTCCTCAACCGTCCCGGGGTACAGAGCCCGACTGCTCGCAACATAACCTCCCATGCCACTCTCCTCATCACTACTTACCCACCTACTGCAAGAAGCAGCGGATGTCTGCCCCATCTCTTTGCTGCCCAGTAGCTGCTCACGGTCCTCAAATAGTTCGTCCTCGCTGTATAGAGGCGCAGAGCCCACAGCACATAGTAGTTCTCTGGCTGAGGGAACCGAACGCGACAGAGGCAGGTTAAGGACAGGTGAGAGCCCCTGACCTGCTCCCGGGCCATGACAACTAAAGGTTGTGTCTGACAAACCCACCGACTCTTGGCTGGAGTTGTCAGATGTCATCTGGGAGAAGTGGATGACCTAGTCAACCATTCAAGAACTGTTGGATTGGTCGTCAACACGTGGCCACTAGATGAAACCGGTAGCTCTGGCCTCGCCAAATGACCCCTGCTGCAATGTACCCTTACTGTGATGTGACTTGTGCCTGTTCCAGGAACATTTGTGCCACTGCCCCTCCCATGTGAATGGCCTGCCACCTCTCTGTCTGACATACTCTCTGATCAAAAATTTACAATAAAACAAACTGTTTATTGTAGATGTGTGTATATGACAAATACACAAGCTTTATTTCAACTTATAAGTAACTCTTTGGCGCAGAGAACAATATCCCAAAATAAAAACCTGCCTTTAATGGAGATGTGTGTAAACACAAAAACACAAGCTGTATTTCAAAGATCTTTTAGACAAATAAGTTATTTGACAAAATTACTGCCAACACCCTCTCCACTCTTTCGAGGGAGGGGAGGGGGGTCTCTACATGTAACAGCGTTTAACACAACAGGTTCTGTCAATCTGTGGAATCATCTGATGACAGTGTAAAAGGAGTGTGCTCTTTGACGCTATAGTGGGATCTTGGTTCTTTCTAGCTGGTGCTGACATTACCCTGTCAGGTTGCGTTCCCACTTAAGTTATTTGGTCAGTTTTGCCCCTGTAACTGCCCAAATAAGTGTAGTGTGAAGCAATTCTAAGAGTGGCGCCTGTCATCTGCGTGTCATACTAAATCAGCATTGTTTCAATACCAAAAAAACGCTCATATGCATATTTCTGCATGGTACAATGTTCTACAACACCTACAGGCTCTCTGCAGCCAGGAAATAGCTGTTTTGAAACGCGATTCATCGCAAATAAATTTGGAACTAAACAAATTTTGGGGAAAAATTAGGCGATTCGGCCAAACTGAATTTTTGAGAAATTCGCTAATCTCTAAACAGGATAGAAAGCAATTAAAAAATCTAAAACTGGAAGTCATTCTGCGAAAAAACAAGCACTGTCTGCAGAAAAATAAAACAGCTATGGTTCTTGATAAACACAAAGTATTTTTGTTAGGCAAAAGTTAAAAATAAGCATGCAAATAAATAAAAACTATGTAAATCAGTTGCTGTAATTATACCAACAGAGAATAAAGTTATCTGGGTATTTTTACTGTATGATAAACGGCACAGATTTTATTTTTTTGGGGGGAGGGGGATATATTTTTTTTTATTCCATTCCTTCTAGAAAGTTATTCAATAAGTTAAATGTACTCCAAAATGGTGCTATTAAAAATAAAAAATAAATTAAAAAACCCTTATATGGCTATATGAAAAAAAAGTTATACCTCTTGGAATACGATGATTAACAAAACGAAGAAAATTGTTCATCACAAAGGTGTTAAACAATGTCAGCAACATCATGTGATAAACTGCTAGAGTACAAAAAGCATATAGAAAGCTTTCCATAATTGAGCCCAAAAAATTATGTAAAAGTCACTTTCATGAAGAGTGCCAAATCCAAAACACAATGCAGATGTGAACCTAGTTCAATAGAGAAAATTGGAAGACTTCATATTAAACAGAAAATGCTGCTACAGAACACAAATAAATGCAAATAATAAGTCAAATAAGTTTTTCTATTAGCCTAGGTTCACATCTGTGTTGCTTTCAGATTTCTGTTACTTTGCCAGATCCACTACATGACGGACACGGACGATGCCCAACAGACCTCTAACTATAACACAGTCATCACAGAAACTGCAACACAGACTCCTAATGGCGCCTCTGATACAGACGTGGACCTGACCTTACCTTAATTTGGGGTTATTTTAAAAGGAATCTGTCAGGGGGTTTATGATGCCCTAAATGAGAGCAGGATATGATAGAGGGTGAGAAGCTGAGCTCTATATAGGTTTATATGATTTGGAGCAGGATTTCTGCATAACAAGCAGAGAAAATACCAAAAGGACCCCTTAAGTGACAATGGAAGTCCTGCTTTCCCCAGTCACATACAGTGATTGACAGCTTTCCCCATATCCGTGTCTGTACAACGCAAACTGTCAATCACTGTACGTGGGCAGAGTCAGCAGGACTTTCACTCTTCCTGTTTTATCTGCTTTTAGTCAGAAATCCTTATTATATAAACCTTTGTACAGAAAAGTCAAATGCAAAGACGACCGCAGCGCTACCCTTGTGTATTGTATGATACAAATATAGAAAATGTATAGCTCACCTGAAAATGTTGTGCTAGAACATAGAGGCACAACTTTCCGCCACCTTATTACTCCGATTCAGTGTAGGCTGAAGATCTAGTACAAAAGATGCAGCTCACCTTTGCCACGGACTTGTCTATTTCGTCTCGTTGAGGATCCTGAAATCGCAGTTCACCCATCCGGGCTCTCCGCCAGCCAAGCGGTAACACAACAGAACGCAAAACGGATATCCGGGCGTTGATCCCCGTCGGGACCCGCGCCAGCAAATACTCCCGTGTCCGGTTCCGGTAAAACTACTGTGTTTATTGCAGAATTCTTAAAACAGCACTACGGCAACAATATTCGAACACCCAGGTGAAGTAACAAACACGTTTCGGGCAGTACGTCCTTGTTCACTGTTATCACATAGTACTTTACACCTGGCTTATAAAACTAACTTAAAACCAATCACCTTTCCGATGTTACAGCACGTGACCATACAGGGATGGTGGTGACGCGCTCTCAGGATTTTAACCCTTTCTAGTGGCTTGTAAACAATAGAAACACCAGATAGTAAACATATGATACATATTGCTACATGCCCCAACTATATCAGATGCCTAGTAAGGTAAACAGGGGCTCTATTTAAGGTATATGTATTCAAATTAATGTTTGCATACGCCACTTATATACAATAAATTTTAATAAAAATATAGCATGTCTGTTCGATAATTAAGGCCTGCCGGTCGTCTGGTGCCTAATTTCATTATCCACTGGGCCTCTTTTCTCCTGATTGCTTTCGTCCGCTTCCCACCTCTGTATGGTCGTGGCACTATTTCAATGGCATAAAACCTAAAGCCTGTCAAATCTGCATCATGGGAATCTAAAAAATGTTTCGCTGCTCCCGACATCTGTCCCTGTCTTTTCCTTATACTGGAGACATGTTCCATTATACGGGTTTTAAGTTTTCTAATGGTACTCCCCACATACTTTTTTTGGCATAATATGCATTCTATGACATATATTAAATGATGGCTATTGCAATTGATGAATTGCTGTATGTTATATTTTCGTTGTTTATGGGTATCTATAAATTCCGTGGTTTTTAGAGCTTTATCACATGCATTGCATCGAGCTCCCCCACATTTAAAAAAACCCTTTTGTGATAGCCAAATTCTATCCTTGTTTTCCTGTTTAGGGATATATATACACTGGGGGATATATCATTGACCAAAGTTTTTCCTCTTCTTGGAACTATCTGAATGCCCTTATCTATGATCTCAGCTAACTTTTCATCTTGTCGCAAGATATTGATATTTCTTCTGAATATGGATTTTACTTCATTAAAATTTCTACTGTATCTAGTGGAAAACATTACTTTGTCTTTCCTAAACTCCTGTTTTTGCCTGTTTTTAGAGAGCAGTTGTTCTTGTGTCATTTGGCTTGCTTTATTTTTTGCTTGACTGATGTCCCTTCTATTGTATCCCCTCTGTCTCAATCTTGTCTCTATTTGTACTTTCGCCTCTTTGAAATCCTCATCTAATGTGCATATTCTCCTAGCTCTAATAAATTCTATATATGGTATGGCTTTGATGGTATTTGCACTATGGCAGCTATTTGCCCTCAAAATAGAGTTACCCGAATTGGGTTTTTGAAATAATTTTGTGACTATCTTTCCTACATCTCCTCTCCTTTTAGATAGATATCCAGGAAAGTTATATTATCATTGCTCCATGAGCCCGAAAATATCAAATTGAAATCATATTGATTGATGTATAGAAAGAAAGGCTGTATGAGCGCTACATCGCGACCCCAACTTATCCAGAGGTCGTCGATGTAGCCCCCATACCATCCCATACAATCCACAAAGGGGTTGCTGGTACTGTACATGGCATGGTGCTCCCACCATGCCATGGTTATATTCGTCAATGACGGGGAAAAGGTAGCTCCCATAGGTGCCCCAACGAGCTGAAGGAAAAATGTGTTCTCAAACTTAAAGAAATTATTCTTTAACAGATATTCCACAGCTAGTAAGATGAAAATCTTTAGAATTTCCTCATAAAAAACAGATTGTTTTAGAAAGAACCCTAATGCTGTAATAGCCACGTGGTGGGGTATGCATGAGTACAATCCCACCACGTCGCATGTGACCCAAGTGTATTCATTTTTCCACTGTTTCCCTGATAGTTTACTGAGGACTGACTGGGTGTCTCTAATATAACCTGGCAGTCTCTGAACAACTGGTTGAAGATATTTATCAATCCAGCTGCTCAGGCCTTCATTTAGGGAATCATTTCCACATATTAAAGGGCGTAGCCCCGGAGGGAATGTATCCTTATGCACCTTAGGTTTCTCCATAGAAAATAGGTGTCATGGGTTCCTCTCTATATAGGAATCTTGCTTGTTTTTCACTAATTTCTCCTAATGCAACCCCATCTTGTAGGAGTCTCTAATTTAGACTGTAGTGATTTTGTGGGGTCTTCTTGTAGTCTGCGATATGTATTTACATCATTTAGTATTTTATATGTCTGTTCTGTGTATAGGGCAGAGTCCATCACCACGATGCCCCCCCCCCCCGTTTTCAGCCCTCGTGGTAATGTTAGTATTGGGGTTTGATGCCATCATGCAGATTTGGCAGGCGTTAGGTTTTATGCCATTGATATAGTGCCACGACCATACAGAGGTGGAATTGGACGAAGCAATCGGAGAAAAGAGGCCAGTGATAATGAAATTAGGCACCAGAAGACCGGCAGGCCTTAATTATCGAACAGACATGCTATATTTTTATTAAAATTTATTGTATATAAGTGGCGTATGCAAACATTAATTTGAATACATATACCTTAAATAGAGCCCCTGTTTACCTTACTAGGCAACTGATATAGTTGGGGCATGTAGCAATATGTATCATATGTTTACTATCTGGTGTTTCTATTGTTTACAAGCCACTAGAAAGGTTTAAAATCCTGAGCGCGCGTCACACCATCCCTGTATGGTCACGTGCTGTAAACATGAAAGGTGATTGGTTTTAAGTTAGTTTTATAAGAGAGGTGTAAAGTACTATGTGATAACAGTGAACAAGGGCGTACTGCTCGAAACGCGTTTGTTACTTCACCTGGGTGTTCGAGTATTGTTGCCGTAGTGCTGTTTTAAGAATTCTGCAATAAACACAGTAGTTTTGCCGGAACCGGACACGGGAGTATTTGCTGGCGCGGGTCCCGACGGGGATCAACGCCCGAATATCCGTTTTGCGTTCTGTTAGGCTGAAGATCCTTTAGTTAGCGGCAGCTGCTTTCAACCCCATAAAGATCCTCCGTTGTATAAAGTATAACAATAGTTTACTCCGTTGTTCACACGAACGACAGATGCCCAATTGGCTTATTGGGTTTGCAGGGCTAACTTATACAGTGCTCGGCATAATGAAATTAACATTCAAAAACTATTTCTTGATAAATAAAATAGTTTTTTTAAAGTTAATTTCAGAATTTCAGAAAGAGAATAGCTTTTTAGGGGATGTTCACACAGCGTCTTTCGAACTGTAAATTTACGCTTCAAAATCAGCTTGCAAATCTGCTGCAAAACGCCTGATTAGAGGCGTATTTTGAAAAAATCAATCCCCATTGTTTCCTATGGGGATTTTACGAGTGAAAAACGCCTCGAGAATTGACGTCACTTACTTTTACGGCCGTAATTGTGTCCAAAAAATGACTCACAATTACGCTTGTGAAATACGCTTCATGTGAACGACAAGGCGTACGTTACATTCTATTCAATAAAGGGAAATTTGAACTTGTCCATTGCTGCTGATTGCCCGTCCGGGCCCAAATAGGGCGAGCGCGCACACAATGCCTGGGATTTAAAAGGGGCCAGCGGGGGCCAAACAACTTTCTCCAGCCCATCATTTTTGTCCAGGGGCTTTTAGGGACACCTCTCCCTGCTATTCTTGCCTAGCTGTTGGTGTCATTCCTTGTGTCGTTCCACTCCTGTGTTTTTTCTTGGTTTGCCTTCCTGCTGCCGAATTCTCCAGCTACGTCCCAGATTTTGCCTTGCCTGTTGACCGCCCTGACCTGCTGTTCATGCCCTGATTATGTTCTTGCCTCACCCTCCTTTACCAGGCTACCCGGCGCGTCAGTTGTCATCGCAAGGACCTATGTAAGGGGCAGTGACCTGGGGGTTTACCGCAGAAAACACCTTGCGGCAGGCTCTGATAAAGACCAAAAGGAGACCAAGTAGATCCACCTCCTCTTTCCAGTACCACATTGTGACACCTGGTCTCTAATCTCTCCTTGCTCCAAACTGCCCTCAGTCAGTCCGACCATGGTAAGTCACTCCCTGCCGAGTCTCATCTCTGACACAGGAATTCGGTTCCCCGAGTCAATTACGAGTTTTAAGCCTGAGAACTGTTACCCACAGCCTGACAAAAAGACTGACCTGGGGCTAGAGACGTCACCCCTGATGGGACTAAAACCTACATCCTTTAATAGGCGTTAGGATAGACATAACAATATGTAAGGCTGCACTCGACTCAATACAGTTGGATCTTATAAATTCTACAGTGAAGATTGCAATTACAAAACATAAATTTTTTGGAGGAAACAAAAAGTACCTGTCAAAGGAGCAGCAGGATCAGCAGGTGTGAGCTGCAGCCACTGTCGTGCATCATGATCGATTGCCACATCTGTAGGGGTAGTGACCTCGGGCTCATCTTCACAGTTCTGCCATGGCATTAGATAGTCGGCCTCCCGACTATATCCATTTGTCACATCACTGCTGACACTTTCAACTGCATGATAAGAATTTATCATCATTTCTGAAAACTCCACTCAAACAAATGTTACAATATTTCACAGTTTCAAGGTGTTTTCCCACAAATCCATTAAAGGGGTTTTGCCACGCTCTCACTTCATACCTCCTGCATCCAGCTCTTCAGCTCTGTGTGCTCAGAAGAGGGCGTGTGTGATTTGTTTGAATTGCATATCATGTGACCCAGAAGGATGACATCACCATGCCTTTCCTCACTCTAGTCAAAGAAAGGTCAGTTTATGTCAAGGGCTGTGAGTAGCTACAATGTAGCTCAGTGGAAAAGTTTTTGCCTCACAGCACAATGGTCCAAGGTTCAAATCCCTGCAGGAACCAAACCTGTGGATTTTTTTCTCTTTATCAATGCACATACCCGATTGAGATTTGAGGTTTATTTGCACTGTTTGACTAATTACTAAGGAGTACAGAGGACAGGAGTAGAGTGACAGCTCCTGGGAATAAACAGTAACTGCCTGAGAGGAGAGGTGATGTTTGGCCAAGGTTGAAGAGCTCTCAGCCCTAGTCGTATCCCCAGGAGATGAGCTGTAAACAATGGATCCTTAAAAGAGCAGCTAAAACAAAAACGGTGCAGAATTTTTAATAATGATGAATGGTGAAAATGTTTATTTAATTTGCAAGTTGCCCACGTCAATTTTACTTTGTGGCAAAACCCCTTTAAGGGTTGGTTCTGAGAGATTGCACAACACAGTATATTTCCAGTGCACTGCAAAGTTCTGTATTGTTTATAACATCAGCACTTTCTCATATGCCATATTACTTTTGGTTTCTGTTATCACCGTTACATCAACTTGTAAGGGCTGGTATTTGTGGTCACACATGAGCAGTTAGGATTCTGCATCATGTACCTTGTCACAGTGACAGCACAATGGTGATGCTCCTGAAAGCTGGCTCTCTCTGTCTATGGACTCATCAGTCATCTGATCAGAACATGAGCTGGGGAAGGGGGCATGACTGGTGGGAGAAACCAATTCACTTACAAAGAGAATGATCTGTAATTGATCCTCTGTACAAGGTTATTTATCAGAAATCAAATATGTTCATAAATGTTCAATAGGAGGTGGAGCCTACAGTACTTATAGGACAATAAAAAAACATGCAGCTGGGATGATACAGTATCACATCAGCCCTCAGCCCACCTACATATCACCACAAGAGAGTGGAAGTGTCCAGAACAAAATTGAAAGAACGTTCACATAAAATCATATCATTAATAATAAGCGTTCATAAAACGTTGAGTAACTTCGTAACACTTCGCTTTAATTCTACAACTATTTAATCAAACAAGGTTTCATTGGTTATTTAAAAAAATATTACCTTACAATAAAATCATTAGCCTTAATACATTTTCTAATACTAAGCAAAACTTATAATAAACCTCCTATGTTACAACCAGCGGGTAAATGGCCTTGCCTAAAATGGGAGTCTTGCCTCGAAAAAATGAACCCTATCCCTATTATGACCCCAATATTTTTTCCTAACCTTCATGCATATAAAGAAGGTGGCTTGTAAATTAGTATTACTACATCCAAATATGGGGATTTAAGGGCAGGAGGAATGATGGGGGGTTTAAGGGCAGGGGAATCCCCAAAAAAGTGATAGGAAAACCAAGTACAAGTATCAAGATATACTGAACAGTGCAAAAATTACACAGTGCACAAATTTGAGCATATTTTATTACAAAATTCAACTAATACCCAAATTTGGTCTGTACATATTGGCAGGAGCATCAAGGAATAAATACATTACTGTAATACAGGTAGAAACAACCCAGCAAGGTACAAAGGGTATTACAGCACGCTATACGATAACCGGGTACAATACTGAAGCGAGACTTGCACCGCAAGGAACTCCAAAGCCCGGTAACGTTAAAACAAAGTCTTTATTGCTCCAATTTAAAAAACAGCATTACGGCAGTAAAACATCACATATGATGCAATCCACAAACGCGTTTCGAGCTTAACGCTCTTTTTCACTGTAGTATAAACATTGGATGCCGCCATTATTTAAAATAATCCTTAAATAATCTAAATTAATCCTTATTTAAATATATATATATATATATATATACACACACATATATACACACACACACATACATACATACATACATACATACAGTGCCATGCAAAAGTATTCGGTCCCCTTGAACTTTTCCACCTTTTGTCACATTTCAGGCTTCAAACATAAAGATATAAAATTTTAATTTTTTTGGGAAGAATCAACAAATGGGACACAATTGTGGAGTGTAACAAAATTTATTGGATATTTTACATTTTTGTTTAATAAAAACCCAAAACTGAAAAGTGGGGCGTGCAAAATTTTTCCCGCCCCCTTTATTTTCAGTGCAGAAAAACTCACTCCGAAGTTCAGTGAGGATCTCTGAATATCCAAATGTTTCCTAAATGACTGAATGATAAAAATAACCACCTGTGTGTAATCAAGTCTCCGTATAAATACACCTGCTCTGTATAGTTCAAGGTTCTTTTTAAAGCGCAGAGAGCATCATGAAGACCAAGGAACACACCAGGCAGGTCCGTGATACTGTTGTGGAGAGAAAGGGTTTACAAAAGATTCCCCAACTTTAAAACATCCCAAGGACACGTGCAAGCGATCATATTGAAATGGAAGGATACAGACCACGCAAATCTACCAAGACCCGGCCCGTTCCCTCTAAAATTTCATTTTCAAAAAAGGAGAAGACTGATAGAGATGCAGCCAAGACCCCATGATCACTCTGGATGAACTGCAGAGATCTTACAGCTGAGGGGAGAGTCTGTCCATTAGGACAACAATCAGTCGTACACTGCACAAATCTGGCCTTTATGAAGAGGGCAAGAAGAAGCCATTTCTCAAAAATATCCATAAAAAGTCTTGTTTAAAGTTGCCACAAGCCACCTGGGAGACACCAAACATGTGAAGAAGGGGCTCTGCTCAGATGGAACCAAAATCCAACTTTTTGGCCACAATGCAAAACGATATGTTTGGGTAAAAGCAACACAGCTCAAACCCCCTGAACACACCATCCCACTGTCACACATGGTGGTGGCAGCATCATGGTTTGGGCTTTTCTTCAGCAGGGCAGGGAAGATGGTTAAAATTGATGGGGAAAATGGATGGAGCCAAATACAGGACCATTCTGGAAGAAAACCTGTTGGAGTCTGCAAAAGACCTGGGGACGGAGATTTATCTTCTAACAAGACAAAGATCCCAAACAAAGCAAAATCTACAATGGAAGGTTCACAAATAAACGTTCCAGGTGTTAGAATGCCAGTCACAGTCAGACCCGAAACCAATCGAGAATCTGTGGAAAGAGCTGAAAACTGCTGTTCACAAACGCTCTCCATCCAACCTCACTGAGCTCCAGCTGTTCACAAACGCTCTTTCCCCTCCAACCTCACGAGCTCCAGCTGTTTCCAAGGACCAGAATAGGCTAGAATTTAGTCCTTCGTGTGCAAAAGATGAGACATCCCCAAGACTGC
>JAODAL010063941.1:0-18984 GCA_025379985.1 Phyllomedusa bahiana
ATACATAAACATAATCAAAGTAATGATATGTGATTAATACAATTGGCACGACAGAGGGAGAGAGGACCCTACCCGTGAGGGCTCACAATCTACAAGGAGGGGGAAAGAGATAGGAGGTGAGGGGCAGACATGTCTGTGGAGGAAGTAGTGACAACAGGTCAGTGTAGGTTATAGGCAAGCCTGAAGAAATGGGTTTTCAGGTTACTTTTGAAGCTGGTGAGAGTGGGGGAGAGTCTGATGTGTTGGGGCAGTGAGTTCCAGAGTGTGGGTGAAGCACGGGAGAAGTCTTGGAGACGGTTGTGTGAGGAGCTAATGAGAGGAGAGCAGAGAATAAGGTCCTGTGAGGAGCGGAGATTGCGTGAGGGGAGGTATTTGGAAATATTTGGGTTGTATCATTACATTAAATGGTCTTCAGAATAAGGGGACAGTGAAACCATCTTTGCAATTAAATGTCATTATCAAAGCTGTCTTGTTTTCACAGGATCCCTTATCTTCGTTTTCTGTAAACACTGTTCCCCAGTGACGGTCGGATCCCTCCTCCTTTCATTTCATTGGCTGACACGACTCTACTAATTTACATTCCATCTGGCCCCCGGTCATATTCGCGGGAGCGTGCATTCCTGCCTCTCTCACTCAGAATAAGGGGCCGGCAACATTTCACTCTGCACAGCCAGCAGCTGCACAGTAACACTGCAGCTGCTTCTACAATCAAAAAATAGCAGGAATTGTGCTCGATGCCTAATGCTGCTGCGTGTAAACGTAGAAAGGAGACAGATCTGTGCTGCTCTGGATGAGTTCATAGAAGACTGGATTCAACTGTAACAAACCTCCAGCTGTGAGGAGAAGAGATCAGTGCTCTGAGTTCATAGGAGACTGTCTAGACTAATTCAGGGCTTTGGTATGTAAACAATAGCTCTTACAAAGACTGCATAGGGAGAGGAACGACACAGTGACATGTGGAATGCAGACAGAGAGGTGGGGGAAGAGCAGGGATTTGCTATCCCCTCCCACTGATCTCAAACAAACACACTGACTCAGGAGCGAGCACGAACAGTGAAGGGAGGGATGCTGTCATCCCCCTTCAGTTAAGAAACACCCAGCTGGGAGGGGAAGAAACGCCCCTGGATTTGAGGAGCTGGGAAACTGAAAGTACAAGGAAACAGCCAAACTGATGAAGCGATAAATCCCCTTTAAGCTTTGTTTTGTAGGTTATTGTTGTATTCTCTTGAAGGGCTGTAATTCCAAATAAAGCCTGTTAACAAAAGTAGAGCTCTTTGGGGGAAAAAAACAACTATTTTTTCTTTTAGTCTAACCCAAGCCCTTTATAGGGGTTCTCTGAATAGACAATCCCTCCTTATTAGAAAGGTCCCCAAAACAATATTTGGTCTGAACATCCCAAAAAACAATTTGAAAAAAAATGAGCATAGATGCACACTGAGGTGGAAGTAACATGCAAACACAATCCAATATCAGCAGCTCTGCTAGCACTAAAAAAACTATCAAAAAATAGGAATTTTTGGAAAAGCATTTCTGATACTTAGAATACATGAAAAATGTTGAGGATCTTAGTGCACATTTTTGATCAAAACTGTATAAGCCCACCTGCCGACGTCAAGGTGACCTCAATACAGGTGGGAACCTATTCTATATGTTACCTCTCTTGGTGCTTGTTCAGATCTCCACATTTCAGGGAGAGAAGATTCCAGCTACAAGCCACTCTGCCTTGATTTAAAAACCTGTACAGATGGGAGCAAAAACCAAAGTGGGGGGCAGACACAGGCACCAAGAGAGGTAACATATAGTGTGGATTCCCACCTGTATTGAGGTCACCTTGTCGATGGCAGGTGGGCTTTGAGGTTCTTAGTGTAAATTTTTGATCAAAACTGTATAAGCCCACCTGCCATTGTCAAGGCGACCTCAATACAGATGGGAACCTATGCTCTATGTTACCTCTTTGGTGCCTGTGACTGCCCCACTTTGGGTTTTGCTCCCACCTGCACAGGTTTTTAAATCAATGCAGAGTAGCTTGTAGCGGGAATCTTCTCTCCCTGAAATGTGGAGGTCTGAACATGCATCAAGAGAGGTAATATATAGAGTAGGTTCCCACCTTTATTGAGGTCCCCTTGCTGATTGGCAATTGGGCTTATACAGTTTTGATAAAAAATTTACACTAAAAACCTCAAAGCCCACCTGCCATCGATAAGGCGACCTCAATACAGATGGGAACCTACTGTATAATGCTACCTCTCTTGGTGCCAATTCAGACCTCCACATTTCAGGGAGAGAAGATTTCAGCTACAACCTACTCCGCATTGATTTACAAGCCTGTGCAGGTGGGTGGAGTGCAAAAAAACTAAAGAGAGGGCAGCCACTCCTCCATACAAACAGTCTAGAAAATAATATTTGGTCTGCACCAAATATTCAAAAAAGATTGTAGCTGGAATCTTCTCTACCTGAAATGTGGAGGTCTGAATAGGCACAGAGAGAGGTAACACATAGAGTAGGTTCCCACCTGTATTGAGGTCCCCTTGCTGATTGGCAGGTGGGCAAAAATGTAAACTAAGAACCTGAAAAAATGTTCATGTATTCTAAGTAGCAGAAATGCTTTTCCAAAAAAATCCTATTTTCTTTTTGATTGTTTTTTTAGTGCTAGTAGTGTGCTGCTGATATTGCATTGTGTTTATTAGACAGGTCCCTTGATAATAAACTGATCCCAAAGTGTCCCCCACTGGAAATCCCCAGGGATTTGCTGCAATATGTATAGTAAGTGATCCATTTCCCCACAGCGCTACCACAGGAGAAGTGCAGCATTACACACTGTCCATTCACATTCATGGGCTACCTGTGTAACTCAGGACAGGACATGACCTTCAGAGTCGGAGACACTCTCTGTACCTGCTCTCTACTCTGGCCAAGAGAGGAGGCTCTTGTACATAGGTTCCCTATCAATTTACTCAAAATTACATAATTGTTCAGAGAAATGCCCCTTTTAACTTGTTTCTCACATTATAACAGCATTATGGCCCCCCGAGGAAAGGAGTGCTCTGGGTCCTGCCCAAGAACATGACTTCATGCCAGGTCGCACTTCTAGTCACCTTTCTGTGTAAGGATGCTATCATGACGTCATGTAAGTTGCAGGTATAAAGGAGCCAGCAGCCTAAAAGAATAGTTGCTTGGGTAGGAAGCCAATGGCTCCCTGCACCGCCATATTTTTTTAATTGTTTGTTCGTCCTGAGGATCCTGCTGACCTGGGGATTCAGGGCTTGTTTCCTGGATTCTTGGAACATGTGTTCAGTTGTCTGTGGTCCCTATGCTCATGAGACCCTTGGGAAACTGCCTAGTGTGCCCAATGGATAAGACACCACTGATTATTATCACCACACACTTTTTACTTGATTTCCTAACACCAAAATGTTCAAACATTACAATAACAAATACATAAAAAGATAATGTTGCTATCATAAAAAAAAAACTCTGAACCGCTTCCCCTGATGTAACATAATGTAGATTCTGCTCCGAGCTTCTTATTTTCTTTATGCAATTATTTTTTTTGTGGTTTTCAATACATTTTTACTGGACTCATAGATTTAATCCCCCCACTGCCCATTTCACATGTGTGATCATATAACACCTTTATAGCCGGGCTTAATGACACAGATTTCAGGATAAGTATCCATCACTGTTTGAAGTGCAGCCATTAGTTACTTGATCATTTCATTCGGGGTAATTGGATCTATTGTAACCAGACACTTATATGCCACCTTCCCAAATCTTTGAAGTAAAACTGAAATGTGACTTTGTCAAACATATTTTTTAGTATCCGACCCCTGAGTAAATAACCGGCTCGTAAAATTACTTGTTCTTGCATTTCTTCTTCTTGTATTTATTTAGTTAATTAAATTCATTATTTTTTTTGTGTTTTTTAACAGACCAGTCTGCATAAGAGAAAAACCAAGAAAACTCTCTAAAGAGTATAGTATTCTATCACAACTATTACTACTACTACTACTACTACTACTACTAGTACTTCCTTTCCTACTATTCCACTGCTACTTCTACTACTTCTTCTTCATCTTGTACTACTGCTTCTTCTACTACTTTCACCAACACCACCATCACTACTGCTACTAATACCATTACTACTTTTTCTTCTTCTACTGCTACTTCTGCTATTACCTTTACTTCTTCTGCTACTACTTCTACTTTTTTCCACTTCTACTACTACTACTATTGCTACTAGTACTACTTCTTCTACTGCTACTACCACCAGCACCATAATGACTACAACTCAACTACTACTATGGTAGTCTCACTACTACTTTTTCTTCTTCCACTTCTGCTACTACTACTATTGCTAGTAGTACTGTTTCTTCTACTGCTACTATCACCAGCACCATCATGACTACTACTAGTACCACTACTACCTGTTCTACTACTGCTACTCAGCTTCTAATTTTACTTGTACTACTACTGCTATTACCTTTAGTACTACTACTTCTACTACTACCGCCACTATTACTAATACTGCTACTAGATCTACCTCTACTACTACTGCTATTAGTACTTCTTTAGTACTATTAGTACTTCTTTTCCACTACTACTTCCACTAGTACTACTTTTCCTACACCACCACTATCACTACTACTACTGCTACTAATATCAGTACTACTTCTTCTTCTACTACTTCTGCTATTACCTTTACTTCTTCTACTACTACTTCTACTTTTTCCACTTCTACTACTACTATTGCTACTACGACTATTGCTACTATTACTACTTCTTATACTGCTACTACCACCAGCACCATCATGACTATAACTACTACTATGGTAGTACTACTTCTTCTACTACTACTTCTGCTTCTAATTTTACTTCTACTACTGCTATTGCCTTTAGTACTACTACTTCTTCTACTACTACTACCACCACCACTTACTATTACTACTACTGCTACTAGATCGACCACTACTACTTCTTCTATGACTACTACTAATAATATTAGTAATTATACTAATAATTATAATGATATTAATAATGATAGTACTACTGCTAATACCTCTACTACTACTAATATTAATATGAAAATTACTATAATTAATCCTAATCATTAAAATATCCGTAAATAATAATGAGATAAATCACAGTAATACATATAATTATTACTACTGACAGCTCTTGGTAGCAGGGCCCCAACTTTCTATGTACTAGTTATAGAACTGTTTGCTTACTACTTGTAGGTGCCACCAATACCTACGCCCATATCTAGGTGTTAAGGCAAAGAGAAAAATTTTTAACAAAAAGACCTGAACTAAGTTTCCTATAATTTACAAGAAATACCCTTTGTCACATCTGGGTGCTGAGACCTCCACTGATTGCTAGACCTAAGGGGCAGAAACACCTAGCTGGCCACTGCAAATAGTGTACTCTCTATAGGTCCACATGCCACATGCTCGGGTCTATGATAAGAGCCAGGCACAGCCAATCAAAAACCAAGGGGTACGCAGAGCCGTCTTAACAGCATTATGGGCAACCAGGCACAACACTGCAGTGGGCCCTCCCCAAATACATGACATCACCCTATGCCATGCCTCTAATCACCCCAAGCACACTTATATTATCACACCACTTATGTTTGGGCACCGTCCGCCTACAGTCTACAAGACTATTTGGCAGGGCAGGAAGCCCATGGCTCCCTTCCCCACCATGGTTTTTAATTGTTTGCACATTCTAAAAACACACAAACAGTTAAATTCCAGAGACATACATATGTCAGGTGAAGGGTATCAGGTGTAGAATTATCTTTTTCTTCTACTCCTATCCAATTAGTTGTCTCTGTCCAAATTGGGTAACAAAGCTGTTAACATCTGAGAGCTTAGGAAATACACGTCACACAGGTCTGTCTGCTGCATAAATATCCTTATCATCCAGAAGTTACAGCTTCAATATACCTTTGGTATGTGTCAAGAATCACATGATTATTCTATCATAACGTGATTGGCTAGTTGGCTGTTGCTAAGGCAGATTATAATTGAAACCACAGAGCAGGATATGTAGAAACATAACAATTTCCTTCATTGCATCCGCGCAGTATAACCTGACGTTAGCTGATAGCAAGTGTCCTTGTACTCTTTCTGTATCATCCAAAAGAGAAATTTCTGAAGGCATTGTTCTCTTGCCGAAAGCAGTGCTTCTGTTCCAGGCAAAGCAGTGTGGAAAATATCTGATGAACTCGTTAAGGATGTAATAAAGAGTAGTTTAAACACAATATCTGGTGAGCTTGTTAAGGATGTACTAATAGAACAGATTATAATGTTTTCCATTAAATCATCAACTTGACACATATACCACCTGGGGCCCCATATACTTGTGGGGCCCCTGGGCAACTGGCTAGTGTGCCCAATGGAAAGGCTCTCAGTTCAGCACTTCTGCCATCTTAATTAAGCAATTAGGGTACCCAAAGGAAGACAAGCACAGACAAATTAAATTTAAGGGGCACATCTCTTAGCTTGGGAGCAAAAGGGGGGTCCTAAGACCTAGACCACAATCAATCAAAGACCATGGCTTTCCTTAGAAGGGATTGTCTGTTCTGGACAGTCACTTCTTGGTAGCAACCCTACAATTCCTCTACTTGACGATGCTTGAAATGCTACAGCTCCTTCTACTGCTCAGCTGCAGCCGTATACCGATTTCTCCCACCTATGCTCAGGTGACATATATGATTAAGGTCAACACGACTGAAATGTCAAATTGTTTTTGTTTTCACCCAGAAATGATTGTCTGAGCTGAGGGCCGATACATACATTGACATAAAATAAAATGAATGAATGGATTTGCATCACAAATTTGGAGTGCTGATAAATTATCATTTTATGGATCTATAGAACTAGTCACCTAGCAACCGTTATACTGACTCTTCATCATTGGAGTAGGACCACTGCCCATAGCAACCAATCAGAGCCCATAGCAACCAATCAGAGCCTATAACAACCATTCAAAGCTCATAGCAACCAATCAGAGTCATAGCAACCAATCAGAGCTCACAGCAACCAACCAGAGCCCATAGCAACCAGAGCTCATAGTAACCAATCAGAGCTCATAGCGACCAATCGGAGCCCATAGCAACCAATCAGAGCTCAGCTTCCAAAGTTTTGTATGAAATAGAAGCTGAGCTGTGATTGGTTGCTATGGGCTCTGATTGGTTGCTATGGGCTCTGATTGGCTGCTATTGGCTCTGATTGGTTGCTGTGAGCTCTGATTGGTTGATATGACTTCTGATTGGTTGCTATGGGCTCTGATTAGTTGTTATGAGCTCTGATTGTTTGCTATGGGCTCTGATTGATTGATTGATTGATATGAGCACTGATTGGTTGCTATGAATTCTGAATGGTGGCTATGGGCTCTAATTGATTGTTATGAGCTCTGGTTGGTTACTCTGGGCTCTGGTTGGTTGATATGGGCTCCGATTGGTGGCTATGGACAACAAAGACAGTCTTACTTCGAGACAGTTTGCACACATAAGGCTCTATGAGTTATAGATACAGTTAGACAGTATTGATAAATCTGCCCCATTGTGTTCACTTTCTCTACAGCGCCGCCACAGGGGATAAGAGACAATACATGATGGAGACCAATAGACTCTTTATGGTATACATGGACAAGCTAGGGAGACTCTCTTGGTATCAGCTGTGTTTGAGTGAGTCTGTCCAACAGAGGACCTGAAAATGGGATTTCTGTACTTGACAACCTCAAAACTTAATTTTAACTTTATTTCCATGAGAAATGGAAGTGAACTGTAATTTGTCAGCGATTAACCCTTCTAGAACTCGCAGAGGAACGGGAACACTGTCCCACCCACATCTCACAACCTTATTCCGTACCACAATCTAATATGACATTCACACAAAAAAAACTCCCAGACTGACACATGGAGACACGTTCACAGCAGCCCAGCCCAACCTGGTTCTATCTCTTTTTTAGCGCCTGAACTCGAGAGTATGTCATTGGAAATCCAGCTGAGAAAATATTTACCTGTCTCGCAATTCTGAAGACATAAATGTGGAGGGCTCGGCTGATGCACAATGTTTTAGAAGCCCAGAACAGAAGATTAATTGGTCTCTTGTGATACATTTTTGTACAGAGAGCCAAAGTAACTTTCAAAATAGATTTTTAGCACAAATTATCTTAACTTGCAACTCTCAACCTCAGCAGACAACTAATTTCTGCAAACCCAGCTGTGGCCTTCAGAATATCCATTCAGCACCAACCCTGGCCACACGTTAGAAGAGTTTAGCATCTACGTGACCATGATGTGTATGTTGAGTCTACATTAGGGTTGTCAAACTCCTTTTCACAGAGCATTATAGTTGCCCTCAAAGGGCCACAGTGGAATACTTGATCAGTAAAGGGCCAAGATGTCCTTTAAGACTGAATATTAACCAGCCCCTTCTAACTCTATAGCACCGACCTTCCTACTTTGGAGGGTTGCTAGGGTGCCGCTAGGGCTGTAAGAGCTGTGCCACCATAAGAGTGCTGAACAGAGTGGTGTGGAGGTGGGTGCTGGAGTTGCAAATCCAAGATGGCGCCAACCAGGGCCGGGGCGACGGGTAGGCGAAGGTAGGCGACTGCCTAGGGCACCACTTCATCCCAGTCAGAAAGGGGGCGCAAGTGGCATGGAGTGAGCTGAATTTTACATTGGAAGTAGATTGGTGGGGGCGCTACATGCCTTATTTGCCTAAGGCACCAGAATACTTTGTCCCAGCCCTGTGTAACGGGTTGCGCTGCGGTCCGGTCCACGGACCGCGGTCGCACCCGTGTCCCCCGCGGCAGGTCCCCGGCGGGGACGGGTACCGCCGCGGGTCCCACTGTCGCCCGTGGCTGCATCCGTCCCCTCTCCTCACCGACCGCGCTCCCATTTGGTCCGCGTCCCCTGCTGGCCGGAATGCGCATGCGCGCCCCCTTGCGCGGCGCGCGCGCTCATTCATGTAGATTTAAAGGGACAGTGCGCCGGTAATTGGCTAATTGCCGGGCGCTGTCTCTATTTAAGTTTTGGTTCCACGTCACTTCCCCGCTGGATCTTTGTTGCCCCGTCCCTTTGTGAAAGCGTTTCCTGATAGTCTATTTGCCTTGCCATGTACCAGACCTTGCTACGTTTCTCGACTCCGAACCTCTGCCGCATGCCCCCGACCTTATCCCCCTGTCCACGACCACGAACCATTGCCGCCTGCCCTGACCTTCTGCTGCCCACGACTACATTCCCGGACTTAACGCTTCCCGTACCTCGCGCACCTCCGGCCGCCACCGCAAGCAAGTCACGTCGAGGGTAACGACCCTGGTACCCCACGCCGCAGCAAGTCCATCCCGCTTTGCGGCGGGCTCTGGTGAAAACCGGGGGCTACTTAATTCCGTTCCCGGGCGGGGCTTCCCTACCATCGCCTGCGTGGTCCAGCGGATCCACTACCAAGCCGTTACAGTAAGATCCAGCCAGGATCCCCCCAAGGTGCTCGCCAACATCAGGGGGAAAATTACAGGGTTTGTTTCCCCACAAACGCAACAAAGCACAAAAAGGGCACAGTTGGCCAGCTCCCGCCATGTCCAAAACCCCCGATCCCGCCCCCCGCGCAGTCTCCGTTCCGCTGTGGCTCCATCTACATCTGCAGTTCCTTTGGCCACCGGGGACCCAACTTGGGGTTCTCTCTCCCTCCAGTTTTGCCGGGGATCCAAAAGCCTCCCGGGGGTTTCATTACGCAGTGCCATGCACGGGGAGCTGAGGGGGATCAGTTTCCCCGGAAGTCTAAGGGGGCCTTCGTGGTGACCACTTTCCGGAAGGGCCTTGGCGGGGCAACCGCCCTCGGGACAGGAACACCCTGTGACGCGGCCTACAGATCTTCCTCCGAATTCCGCACCGTTTTTGGGAGGGGCGCTGTTTCCCCTCTGCTGAGTCCGCCCTCGGGGACCTTCGTCGGGCGAGTCCTCTGTGGGGACTATGCAGTTCAATTCCGTATCCTGGCTTCGGACTCGCGGGAACGTGCCCCCTCTGCGCCACCTTCAAAAAGGGTCTTCCCACCGGAAAAGGGACCCCTTTGGCACAAGAGACCTCCCTTTCCTCCCTGAACGAATTAATTCCCCCTTCCCCACCGCACGATAACGGGTTTCACTGAAAGGCAGGAGGACTTCCCAAAAAAGAAGGCTTCTTCGCCTCACGTCCGGGAAACGCTCCACCTGGGTCCCCGTGGAGAGGCGGCTCTAGGGTGCGTTTTTTCCGCTCCACGTTTGATGATGCCAGTGGAGGTGAAACTGACGCTGTTCTTCTTTTCCGGAGTTCTGCCTTCCTACTCGGGCAGCCGGGAACTTTATCCTGCCCCCTTTGCGGGGGCGTCCAGGAAATTCATTCGGGCACAGCCCCCGAAGAATCTGCCTGTGCCCGAGCTCGGGCGGCTCCAGGCCCTGCGGTGGGCCTGGACGCCCCTCAGTGGGGGGCGGCGCCCGCCGATCTCTCTGACCTGTATGGCCATTTCCCAGGGGCCGCGCAGTCAGAGCGGGAGGAGGAGACGGATCATTCCCGTCCTGTCTGCCCCCCAGAAAGTATACGCTTTGCTGACCCCCGTACATACAACGTGGGCGCCAGGGAGTGACGCCCGCGTCATCACCCCCCTGCGCGCGGGATCCCTGACCGGGAGCTCTGCCACCGAGGAGGTCCCGGGCCCCGCGAGACGGCTAAACAGCGTGATGATATCACCTGCTTTCACCGCCTCAAGCTCAGGGCCAGGAACGCGCGGGGCCGGGCTCATTTGGGAAAATAGTTTTTTTTTTTAAATTTTATTAGCTACAGGGTGCATTGGGCTACAGGGGGGGCATGTGTGGCACAGGGGGCATAGGTACGGGGGGGGCTACGGGGGGATAGGCTACAGGAGGGCATGGTCTACAAGAGGGGGCAATGGCTCAGGGGGGCATGTGGGGCTACAGGGGGGGGCATGTGGGCTACCCAAAAGGGGGCATGCACAGGGGGGGATTGGACTACAGGGGGGGCATTTGGGGTACAAGAGGGGGGATATGGCTACAGGGGGGGGATGTGGGGGTACAGGGAGGGGATTTGGGTACAAAAGGGGGCAATGGGTACAGGGGGCTCTTGGGGCTACAGGGGAGGGCATGTGTGGCACAAAAGGGGGCATATGGCTACGGGGGGGCATGTGGGACTACAGGGGGGGGGGGATGTGTGGCTACAAAGGGGGCCCCTAGGGACAGGGGGGGGATGTGGGACTACAGGGGGGCTTTGGGGGTACAAAGGGGCAAATGCTACAGGGGGGGCATGGGGGCTACAAGGGGGGCAGTGGGACTACAGGGGGGGGCATGGTGGCAAAAGGGGGGGGTAGGGGCCCACGGGGGGGCTGGTGGGCACAAAGGGGGGCAAAAGGGTACGGGGGGGTGTGGGGCTACAGGGGGGGCATATGGCTACGGGGGGGGCATGTGGGGGCTACAGGGGGGGGGGCATGTGTGGCCCACAAGAGGGGGCATTGGGGCTACAGGGGGGCATGTGTGGCTCAAGGGGGGGCATATGGCTACAGGGGGGGCATGTGGCTACAAGGGGGGGCATGTGGGGCTACAGGGGGTGCATTGGCTACAGGGGGGGGCATGGGTGGCTACGGGGGGATATGGTACAGGGAGGGATGTCGGCTACAGGGGGCATATGGCTCAGGGGGGGGCAGTGTGGTTACAGGGGGGATATGGTTTTTCGGGGGCATTAAGGGTAAAGGGGCATATGGGTACGGGGGGGGGGATGTGGGCTACGGGGACCATATGGCAAGGGGGGGGGGGCATGTGTGGCTACGGGGGGTGGGGCTACGGGGGGGGCAGGGGCTCCAGGGGCATATGGTACGGGGGGGGGCATGGGGGCTACAGGGGCAATGGGTACGGGGGGGGCATGTGTGGCACAGGGGCAGTGTGGGGTACAGGGGGGGGCATTGGGGCTCCAGGGGCATATGGCTCGGGGGGGGGGGCATTGTGGCACAGGGGGCAATGGCACAGGGGGGCATGTGGGCTACTGGGGGGCATGTCACTGGGACAGGGGGCATGTGGGGCTACGGGGGGGATTGGGGGTACAGGGGGGCAAGTGGGGGTACAAGGGGGGGCTATGGCTACGGGGGGGCATGTGGGGCTACAGGGGGGGCATGTCACTGGCTACAGGGGGGCATATGGCTACAGGGGGGCAATGTGGCACAGGGAGCAGGTCACTGGCTACAGGGGGCATATATGGCTAAGGGGGCCTGTCACTGGCTACAGGGGGCCTTAAATTTAAAGGGGGCATGTCATCTACAGGGGCAAATGGCTAAGGGGGGATGTCACTGGGTACAGGGGGCCTATATTGGGTAAAAAGGGGTATGTCACTGGCTACGGGGGGCCTATAGGCTACAGGGGGCATTCACTGGCACAGGGGGCATATTATGTGGCTATGGGGGCATAACGTCTACAGAGGGTAATCACCGCCTACAAAAGGGGCAATTTCGGCTAAAGGGGGCATAACCTGGCTAAGGGGCTAATAAATTGGCTAGAGGGGGGTACAACCTGGGTACATGGGGTACTACCTGGGGTATAGGGGGCAAATATTTACCTACAAGGGTAATTATTACCATTTGGGGGACTATAGTGGGGATTTGTAAAGATAGGAAATTGTAAGAAAGCTGATAAAAGAGGAGTCAAGATGTTTTGTTTTGTACATTTTTTCAGTGAAGAGTTTTTTGGACGGTAGAAGGCGTCAGGGCCTGGGACAGATGGAGAAAAGAAGAGAAAGGAACAATCTTTAAGACGTCTCCTGTAAGTCCTAAATATAAACTGCAGAATCACTATATTTCCCTGAGCGTCACATACAAAGGTTTTCTCTGTAAAAATACATCCGCAGTTCACAATGAGAAAAGCAAAAAATTCCCCTGTGCACCCAACCCAAATCAAAAAACTTAAAGGGGCCCTGCTTTTTGGGTACCCCGGACCCCGGGGCCTGTAGTCCGCCTGGGGAAACCTTTGCTGATTTTTTGTCGGTTAGGGGATTTTCCTCCTGATCCCATCCAGTAAAAACCAGGCCAGTGACTCTCCGGGTGGGGCTCTACAAAGGAAAATCAGGTCCACGTTCGTCCCGTGCTTTCCCCGCGACCCTTGGGCTTTCCCGGCTCAACGTCACACCCCTACGCGATTGGGAAAACAGGGAGGTCCTGCGTTGGGGACCAGAATGCCAGAACCTCTGCTTTTGGATACCCCTCCCCGATGGCCAAACCCCTTTTCCGCACCCCCGTTTCCGGGGCTTCTGCCAGGGCCCACCGGCTTAGTACCAGGGGCTTTGGGGACGTTTTTCTTTCCCAGAAGGAGGGCCCCAAAACCCGGCCCCCGGCCACCCAAATCGGCCCTTTACGACTGCCCCATTTTACCTTCTTCCAGGGGAAACCAAAATCCCCGCCCCGGGAAGGGTCCCACCCGCTTTTTCCGTTTCCGGAACCAGGCCATGTCAGCCCCACAAACAGGGGGAACTTGCAGAAAGGGGTTTTTCCATAAACCCCCCTCCCCCCGGGCCCCCAGCCGGGGTTTTTTTCGTACAGAAAAGGATGGGTTTCCCTCCGTCCCCTGGGAAAAGACTACCGGGGGCTCAAAAAAATTTTAAACCTTTAAAAAAAAAGCTACCCTCCTCCCCCGATCGGCCCGAAAAATTTTCGACCCGGCCCCCAAGGGGGGTAAATTTTTCCAAGTTTGGGTCTGCGAGGTGCCTACCCAAACCTCATCAGAATTCGGGAGGGGACCCAGTGGGAAGACGGCGTTTAAAATTTCCCCCAATTTGGGCATTTCGAATATCTCCTAAATGCCCTTTTTGGGGCCCGCAAAAACCCCCAGCAGTTTTTTCAAGAAAATTTTTTTAACGATTTTCCCTTTTTCCCGGGGTCTCCTGTAAAACCCCCCGTTATATTTTACTTGAAAAGGGCATCCCTAATTTTTTCCCCCCATTTTTCAGACGCACCGAAAACCCCAAATGCTCCAGGTTTTGCCCATGCCCGCGCACAATCTGACTGGGAAAAACCCAAACTTGGTTAAAAAGTTTTATTTCCATCGACCCACCTAAACCCTTTTTCCCCCCCCGGGTTTTATCGTCTCAAACCAAGGGGCCCGAAGAATGGACCCCATCTAAACCTCTTGGGGGGGTGTCTGCAAATGGGGCCTTTTTCCAGTCGGGGCCTTTTGGGCCATCCAGCGTTCCTGGGCTTCGCGAATTATTTCCCCCCAAATTTTTTCCCCCACTTTTCTCCACTTTGGTGGGAAAACCCATCGTGGCCCCACCCCTCACTAGGAAAAGCGAACCCGAGATCTGGCCTCCTGAGGCTGAGAAGGGGTTTGGTTTTGGGCCCCGAAACCGCCTTCCCCCACTCACCTTTTTTTTTGGTTTCCGGGCCCGTCCCGAGAAAACCGTTTTTCCCTTTAGGTTGGGGCTTTTTCTGTGGGGGGAGGGGCGGTCCCCCACACCCGAAAGGTCCCAAGGGCCCCAAAAAAAAATTCCACAATGTGGGTTCTTTCCTAAGACCTTTTTCCCCCGGGAGCGGGAAACCCATTTCCCCTTTGGGGGAATCGGAACTTTTTGCCAACAAGTTTGTCCTGGAGGATGGCGACATCTGCTTTGGAAGGGGGGTTTGTCATCCTACGACATATTTTACGGGACCCAAAAAAAATTTTCTTTACTTCAACAGCCCACGCTTTTAAACCTCGGGCCCAAACCCCGTTTGGTCTTCTTTTTCTCACGTTTTGGAAAATTTCGCTTAAAATTTCCGACCTTTCTTAAAAAAACGTCAAGGGGTGACGCCCCACCCCGTGCCTCGGAAAGTTGGGCCGGGGAAGAACCCTTTTTCACAACCCCATCATTTCTCCCCCAACGGTGGGTTTTAGGGCTTCCCCGAGATCTCCAAACGTCCCCAAATCGCAAGACCCTTTTGTGCTGCCTGGGACCAGAAGAAGGTGTTGGAATGGGGCCATAGCTCTTTTCTTTGGGTGGTCAATTCCGGAGCACGGAAAATTTCTACGCTTGATTCCCCCACCACTACCCTTGGGGCCAAACCCTTGGTTTCAAGGATTTTTTAAAGGGCTTCAAAAGCTTTGCCCGAAACACCTTTTTTCGGAACAAAGGGGCCCACCCCCCAAGGGCCCGCAGGTCTCCTGCATCCAACTTTGGGCCCCTTTGGGCCAGAAAAATCCCCTGGAAAAGCACTAGCCCCTGGGAAATTTTATCACTGACCTTCCGGCCCTTTTCTGGGAATTTTTTCATCTGGGTGGTTTTCTGACCGGTTTTTCGAAGATTTCCCCCTTCCCTACCTTTTCCCCCCGGGCCCGTCGTTTTTCCCAATTTGCCAATCAATTTTTTCCGACATGTTTTCCGACTCCATTGGGGTTAACCCTTCACACATTGTTTCCGACCCGCGGGGTCCCCAAAAAAGTTTTCCCCATTTTGGCGTGCACTATGCTCCCGTTTTGCAAAATCCAAGCTTTACTTTTCGTCCCGGGATATCCCCTCAAATTTCCCAAAGGGGAGGGTTTGGGGTGGGTTTTAAAACCCGATTTTTGGGGAAAACCTGCTTTACTTGTTATCTGGACCCCCAGGGGCCCAAATGGGGCCAACTGCCCCCCTTAGGGCCCAAATTTCTCGAAAAAACCATTTGCCCCGGGGGCAGCCCTCTCCCATTCCCTTTTTATTCCCCATGGGCCCCCAATTTCCCCCCTACCCCCCTTTCCCCCCGCCCCCTAAATTTGGAAATTTCCCCGCGGGCAACACCAAAATTCGGGGTATCAAGGCCCATCGGCAGGAGACCGGGCTTTTTCCCACTTGGGGCCCCCTTTCCCTTTTGAAGACTCAGGCAGAAAAGAAAGGAAAAAGGACCTCCCCAACTTCCTCCCAAAGGGGGCAAAAGGTTTTGGCTCACCTCCCAGGTACGTGCCCCTTAAGGGTTTCCCAAATCTTTAAATTTGGGGCCCCCCGCTTTCCTCCGACCCTTCAAGGTTATTTGGCAAATTGAACCCCCCCGGGAGACGTACAAGCTCTCCCTTCCTCCATCTCTCCGGACCCCAAAAAAAAGCTTCCAAAATCTCCCTCCTTAAGCCCTTTTGGGGCCCCCGAAACCCTTTTTCTCTTTAGGGAAAAAAACACCTTCCCCATAACCCAAATCCGCTGACATCTTTGAGGTAAAGGACATCTTGGGAGATTTAAAAACGGTAGAGGGGAAGCGCTTCTTTTCGTAGATTGGAAGGGGTTTTGGGCCCCGGGGGGAAAAGGTTTCCCGGGGGCCAGAATTCAAAAAACCCCGAATCGTGACCTCCCTCCTCAGGTTTCTGCAAACCAAAAAGGAAAATGAGGGCCCAAGGGGGGGGTATGAAACGGGTTGCCCGCGGTCCCGGGCCAAAGGGGCCCGGGGCCCCACCCCCCGGGCCCCCGCGGGCAAAGGGGCCCCGGCGGGGAAAGGGTACCGCCGGCGGGGCCCACTGTCCCCCCGGGCTCATCCTCCCCTTTTCCTCCCCCTGACCGGCGGGTCCCCCTTCCCCCGGTTTTCGGATTCCCCCATCCCCTGCCTGGCCGGGAAAGGGGCATTGGGGGCGCCCCCCCAGCGCGTGCCGCCGGGTCGTTTTATGTAATTTAAAGGGACAGTTCGCCGGGAAAAAGGCTAAATTGGGCCGGGGGCTGTCTCTTTTTAAAATTTTGGGGGTTTCCCCGTCACTTCCCCCCTATCTTTTTTGCCCCCCTGCCTTTTGGAAAGCGTTCCTGATAGTTTTTTTGGGGCCCTTTCCGTTACCAAAAAACCTTGCTACGTTTCTCGACTACCCCAACCTCTGCCAAACCCGCCCGACCTTTTCGCCTGTTTCCCCGACCACGAACCATTGCCCGCCTGCCCTTTACCTTCTGCCTTGCCCACACAAAAGAATTTTCCCGGGACTATGCTTCCCGTACCCGCGGACCAAACCTCGGGCCGGGCCCCCGCAAGTAAGTCCCCCGTCGGGGGTAACAAACCCTTGGGGGGAAACCCCACCCGCACAAGTTCCCCCCCCTTTTTCGGGGTGGCTCTGGTGAAAACCGGGGGCTATTAAGATTCCGTTCCCCGGGGTTGGCTTAATACCATCCCCTTTGCGGGGGTCCAAAGGATCCACTAAAATCCGTTACCCCCCTGCGCCGATTCTGTCTGGTCGCCACCCTTGCTTTGGCTGGCTGTGTCTTCTGGGGAGAATCGGTCTTTCTCGCCTGGTTTTAAATGTATTGTTCACTGTGTTAGCTCTTTGTGTGGTCGTGTGTTGTGTTTGTGGGGGGAGGGGTGACTTAAAATTTTGCACAAATTTTTGGGCCCTTGGGCCTTGAGTTTGACATATGGACAGATGGAGTCCTGCACAGAGGTAAGGCTGGACAGCCATGGTCATTTCGATTGGGTTGCTGATATGGTTTTCCACCTTGGATTTTTCTTTTTAGTGGACGGTTCTGCTAAAGAAGAACAGACCAAATGTGAGGACCAGAGGTGTGTCTTAGCAAGTAAAAGCTTCAGCCCAACCACCGTGACTCTTCTATAACAAGGGAGGGTTTCTCTGATCAGATGTTTTTTCTAGCACCTCTTTGATTTCCCTTTAAAACGAGATGCAAGGCATAATTTTTCCAACCCCGGGGTAAAGGTCACTGTGTCACCCCCAAAAAGACGGGGGTCAAAATTGGCCCTCAATGCATTTTCTGTGGCTCATGAGATCTTTCGACACAATAAGCATGGATGAATAATGCAGCCCAGGGTTATAGAGCCATCTTGGATTTGGAGCTCTGGTGCTCACCTCCACACCACTCTGCTCAGCAACTCGCAGGCAAAGGCATGACTTTGACAACCCTACCTGGCAGCCACTTTAAAAGTGGTTTACCTGAGCCTGAATTGGTGGTTAGTAAAGTAGAAAGCGGGTAAATCTATGTTTCCCCCAGAGAACGGTTCAAGTAGGTGATTCACTACTAATGGGCACCTGGGCGCAAAAACCATACATGTTACCCTTACTGTCAGGCATCCCCGATTACCCTGATCACTGGGGATTCCAGGAAAATATTTTGTGATCTACTTACTGTGGAACAACTCTTTTACCAATTAGGGATTGTCTAGAGCCGCAATCCCCTTCAAGGACTAATTTTTTTATTAAATTATCCCTTAAAAACGATGCCAATGTTTAATAACTAAAAAATGTTTTGGCTAAATTGCCCAGATGTTGGATATCACCATTGTGGGTAGACAGTTCTAGTAGAACAACTCCTGAAATCTTGTTTTCCTTCAAAGCCTTGATGTCTTGATAAATTATAAAGACGGAGCTTTAACCGTTTAGAAAGCAACATCAATCATCCTGTCAGGCAATATGCTTCATAAAGTAAAAGTAGAAAAATCACGCACCGACCGGCAAATCAAGCTTGGTTTTGCTTGTGCCTAACAGCATTCGAGAGAAAGATGTCAGCAGGAGAGTATACATATATATGGAGATGGCCAAGGAGCGTAAGACGGAGAAAAGGCAAAGTGTATAGACGGTGTCACCACATCTTACAAGACTCGTTCTGCAGGAGGAAACGAAGGCCGCTCTGTCACTCTCTACATCACGATATTGATGGATTTGAACCTTTTTGCTTGAACAAAAATAACAGGTTTGATGTTTTACAACAGCATTGAGGAACAGCTGCGTGCTTCAAAGGATTTCTGTACTTGTATTTTTCGACTTGTATTAATTTAAAGAGGATCTGTCTTCAGGTTCTCCCTCAGGAAATCAATATAGGAGGTGGACAGGTCCTCTATATAATTCTGAGGTGCCTTATTTTTTGATAGCATACTCCAAATCCATGTGAACCCAACCAAAGAGAGGAATCTTGAGGTTGATAAAATGTCTGTGCTAAATAACTAACCATGGCATCTGAATCACCAAAAAATATTTCATTAATTAATTTGATAAATTCACTAGAGTCTAGACAACTCATTA
>JAODAL010063942.1:0-18981 GCA_025379985.1 Phyllomedusa bahiana
GTAAGCTGGGCTAGCAGAAAACAGTGTGTTTAACCTCAAACCGAGGGAGAGTTTTTTTGAGCAGGCTTTCAAATCAAAGGTCATCTGGTACGGGAAATATTGGTTTTTACTTGGGTCAACAAAAGTTGGGCCAACGAAGGTCTTTTTTAAGACAACCAAGGAGTCTTGCAAATCGCAAGATGGAAAAAGGGCAACCCAAAAACCCAAACATAAACGATGTTAAGTTTCATTTTTTTGCGGGTTTTTCAAGAACAAGAAGTTTTGGAATTTTCAGTAAACTGCCCCAATGAGGAAAAACTCGCCAAAATGTTCACGAAAACCCCCTGAGACAGAAAGGCATTCTGGTATGAAGAAGCTCAGGCCCGATGGGCCCAAGCCTTAGCTGTTTTAGAAGGGGTGTTGAAAATATAAACAGCTACAGCTTATGTTTTAAAAAAATTTTAAATCATAAAAGAAAAGTAGGGGTTTGGTGAGTTATGTATTAAAATGTTTTTTTGCTTATGGGATTTTGGGTTTTTTTGTTTTTGTTACTGGGAATGTTTTTCGCATCTTCTTTTATTCCCCCATGTTTTTTTTATTCACATGTACAGCATGTTTGGGGAGCCCCTTTTATTTTCCCCTAAAAAACTTAAAAAGGAATTTTTCTTCCACAAAGGTCGTATGCCTTTTCTTTTTACTCCAGATAGCCCCAAACTGCAACAAGGGAACAGTTTTTCCCTTTTTTTTCCTTTTTTGTGCCCCTGTTTAGAAAAATTTTCCCCCAATTTCGTTTTCTCAATTTTGCTGTGTGGGATGCGGACTTGGGTTTTTATGGGGCGTGACTCAGTGTGTGTGTCAGCACGCCCAGGGCCCTGCCCCCAAAAAAACTCCCTTTGTAATAGGGGACGGATGTAAGTCAAAAGAAAATTAAATGGGGGCTTTCCTGGATTATAATGGGGCCACTGTAACCCAAGGGACTGTAATGATGTACGTGAAATGATACAAACAGCCTGTCTTCTATATGCAGTGGCTCGTATGGAAATAGTCAGAGACTTACCAGTTGATTTGTCCGAGAATCATTAGCTATTCCTGTAAAATTTGAATGCGGCAAGGTCAACACCAACACATTCCTCATAAATGGCAAAGAAGTTTCGTTCCCCAAAATAATGGGGACGTGGGCAAGAAAAATGACAGGAAAAAAAATTTTATGAATTTTCAGTCTTTTTATTTAGCGCATAAGGAAATATTGCATTTTACACATATGACGGTAATTAAACTTTGTAAATTACAATGAATTTGGGGGGGGGCATAATCTAAAAATTTTGGGGTAAATTTTTTAAAAATTTTTTAATGTTATAGATGCAGACCTGGCTGTTCCCCTCATAGTAGCAGTAGTTGGGGGGAAAAGGTTTTTTACTTTTAAAAAAAATTGTTTTTTAAAAAAATTTTTTCCTTTTTCCCCACTGTCCTTCCCTTCTATTTCCCACCAGAAGAAAAACTTTTGCTTTTGTTATGTCCCCCGCTGAGGTAAAAAAAGGGGGTGCTGTCTGTTTTGGGAAAGGGGGGGACCAAAACCCCGCTCTATTAGGCCAAAGTTCCACGGCTTAAATTTTGGACCCTAAATTTTTATCCCCTAATTTTTGCGCCGCAGTGTTTCAAATTACGGCTGAAAACGTTTTCCCCGTTCCCTTTTTTGGAAATCCACATTTTTCATAGAGAAATTTTTGGAAATTTCCCTTTTCCTCTCCTGCTCGCCCCAATACGCCGGGGGGGGAGATAATTCACTTTTAATACCCGCGGGGTATAAAGCGCCGGTGGCAATGAAGTCTATGGGCGGCCCAGGTGCCGACCCCCCCTCCCAGGGCCCCACGGCGTAAATTTTGGGGCCCTAATCCATCACGCAATTAAACCGGGTGAACCCAGCCCCTTTGAGGAAGGGAGGGGGGAGGGGATGGGGGTTTGGTGGTTTCCCTTTTCTGCCAGGGATTTTGGTGGGTGGCCCTTTTGTGGTAGAAAGCGCCTTTCCCGAACAGTGAAGAGACCCAATTTGGCCCCCTGGGGTGTGGGGACTGTTCAGGAGGGCGCCTCTACTACTAAGGAGATCAATCACCTTCCTTGAAAGGAAAAACCTACTTTAACCCCCCTTTGGGGCCCGGGTTTTTTTTTTTTTGGGGGACACTTTTTGGTTTTTCCCCCCCTGCCTTTCCCGAAAGCCCTAACCCTTTTTTATTTTTCCACCTACATAGAACCCTGAGGGGGTTTTATTTTTTTGGGGGGGAAAAATGTAACTTGGGGGAAATATAATATTGAAAATACTGGGAAAACCCCAAAAAAAAAATTAAGTGGGACAAATTTTTAAAAAAAAAATATTTTCGCCATTTTTTGCGGGGGTTTTTTCTTTTTGGGGTTCAAACTTCGGTAATATAATGTGTTATCTTTTTCTAAGGTTTTAACGCATTTGGCAATACCAAACATGTAGGGGTTTCCCTTTGTTTTGGTACCGAAAAAAAAACATTTTCTATTTTTGGAAAAATTTTCCACCGGCGCCCCTTTTTGGGACCAAAAAACTTTTTTGTTTAAAAAAACCTACGGCCCTCATTGAGGGGGGGTTTTTTTGGGGGGTGGTGTACTTTTTTTGCTAGCAGTTTGGAATTTCCCTGCAACCCTTTTTTTAATTTAAATTTTTTTTCCATTTTTTTATGACGTAAAAAGACCAAAAAAACCCCCAAAATTTTGGGCCCTTTGGAATTTTTTTTCTTCTACGGTGTTTTACGTAGGGGGTAAATGATTTTTTATATTTTTTTATTCAGACTTTTGGGCGCAGCGATAACCCCAAATTTTGTGTAAATTTTTTATTTTTAAAAGATTTTATTTTTAAAATGGGGGAAAAAGGGGGGTTTGAACTTTTAATACTTTTTTTTTTGTACTTTAAAAATTTTTTTTTTTTTTTTTTTTTTTAAATGTAACATTGGGGGCCCCCCTGTGGGGACTTGACCCCTAGGGGGCGGGGATTGTTTAAACCAAAACCCAATGTATTGCATAGGCAAAGCATTGGGGGGGGGTACAAAGTGGCGGTTTCCCCACCCCCCTTTTGTTGCGGACGGAAGTGGTGCAAACCGGCCCGGGGTAATGAGGGAGCCTTCCAAGGTCCCCCCCCACAATGCCCCGGGAAACGGAAACGGGGGCAGCATAGCTGGGCTTATGCCTTTACCTACCGAAACGGGGCCCGGCCAAGATTTGGGGTTAATTTTAGACGCCCGGGCCATCTTGGCTCGGCCTGTGGGTAAAAAAGGCCAGAGGGGGGAGCCACCCCCGGCGCTGTTTACGCCGGGTGTTAGCGGGGGATTTGCCCCCTAACCCCCCGGCCCGGGTGGGGGCGGGGGTGGGTCCGGGGGGATCCCCTGCAAAAACCCCTTTGCGGCCCCGGAAAAGTAATATACGCCCAAAGGTTTGTTAAGGGGTTAAAAAGCAGCAGGTTTCATTTTGGGAGAGCAATGTGCCGCTCCTTATGGGAATGTAGATTTCCCAAAGGGTATTTATTTTTTTTTCATGGGAAAATTGGGCCCCCAAAAAAAAAGTTTTAAAAAAACCCCAGGGGCTACCTCAGTGATTGGTTTAAACCTCAGAAATCTTGCACTCCTCCACCTTCCCCCCCTTTTTTATCTGCCCCCACTCACAAGTTATATTAAAAACAGCATTACCAAAAATTTTCCCTGGGGAGGTCATCAGCCTTTTTTTAGTTCTGGTTGTGATACTTTTTAAGATTTGTGACATGAGAACCAGGTCAAGAGAACAGGACCTGTGTGGATAGGCCCTAATGGTGGAATACGGGGGAAACCCCGGAAAAAAATGTCCCCAATTTGGGGTGCACAATTCTACTTACCAGGAACCTGAATGAATCTGTGAAGGACCTACACCCCCCCTGACCCTCAGAACCCAAAATTCAAAATACAGGAGTCTCCGCAAAGTCTGTTTAAACTCAATGTTATCAATCTTATCAGTGTCAGACTGGGGTGCCTGTTGCCCACCTGTGGAGTTGATTCTTGAGGGCCCACCAGAGTAGTTCATTCTTGAGGCACATCCTCCAACTACTGTACATGACTACACATACCGCATATGACTCTTGATTATTGCCTCATTTTTTCCTTCCTTTCTCTCTGAAAAAAAACAGCCGGGGGGCCCCCAAACGGGGGTTTCCCTACCTCCGTGGGCCGTTGGGATATTTCTCGCTCTGTGTGATGTATAGGTTCCCCTTCGGTATGTTAAAGAAGTGATCTGTATGTGACCTTTATGTTATGAGTGTTATATACTGGGTCATACCTCCCAACTTTTAGAGATTGCAAAGAGGACCATCAAACCACACCTCAACCCCACCCAAACACATGATATACCCAAGACACCCCACCACCCCAAAAACAGATATCACCCCCCAAGACAGCCTCTAACCCCCCAAACAATGACATACCCAAGACCGCCCCTAACCACACCCAAAAAACATGAAACACACCAAGAAAACCTTAACCCCACCCAACACATGACATACACCAAACAAACCCCCTAACCACCCAAACACTGACACACCAAGACACACCCCTTACCACACACAAACCATACATGCCAAATTTTTTTGACGCAAAAAAGGACCTTTTTAGGATTGCAATGGTGAAATATTTAAATAAATTGTTATGTAATATAAAGGGGAAAACCCTCAATCTGTTTTTAAAGCAAGATCTATTTCCCAAATGAAAAAGAGGGACATTTATAGAGTTAAGAGGGACAGAGGGGCAAGGGTTAAAAATAGGGACTGTCCCTCCAAAATAGGGACACTTGGAAGGTATGCTGGCTGGCTGTGCACGTTACTATTTTCCCTTTCCTGTATTTAGAGTTTGCAGTAGTTATCTATATATTATTACTGCTGTATACTGATGCAGCTGTGTATGCTACTATTTTCCCTTCCCTGTATGTAGGGTCTACAGAATGTGTCGAAATCAATCCCTGTGGCCCTATTTCGACCCGCCATGTCATTGTAAGTAGCCCGTGAGAGCTTAACACAGCAAGCAGAGATGGACAAGGTCCAGACACAGAAGGACCAGCTCTCTACTTTCCCCGGAGAACACATCCAGCACTTTTCAGAGGTGTTAACATCAGTATGGTAAGCAGGGGCCATCTTGGATTCACCTCCACACCACTCTGTGCAACTCACAGACATTGGCACTGCTCTGTCTGCCCTACTGAAGATTCCTAGCCACTCTCCAACGATCCCGCAATGGCTCTATGAGGACAACCATAATGCTTATGTGCCCCTGGGTGAAATTAAGTTTGACACCTCTGGTCTACAGCAATGATATCCCGTATATGAGACCTCCATGTTAATATATTGATGCTGCTAGTTCACTTTCCCTGTATACAGAGTGTTGGGAAGCCTCAACATTATAGATTCAAGGTATCAAGTTGTGGCCTTCACGATGTAATCATAAGTGGCCCTAAATGCCTGCAACCCCCTCTGAAAGACACATGTGGTAAATACTGTTTGTTGAATGAACAATGGACACTGCCATCTATTTGAGAATCCCAAGAAAATCCCCCCAAGGGAAAAATACCATTTTTTTCCTGGCAGGAACTTAGGAAAACCTGGTTTGCCTACGCCCCCTTTCAGGGACATGTGACTGATGAATCAACCAGGCCTGGAGGGAGCCAAAGACAACTGACCTGTCCAGCAAGACTGTTAACCATTGGAACATAAATAACACCTACTGGAGGAATTGATCGGAACAAAGTTTTCAGGGAAACGTAAAAGAACTGTGCTGATTTTTTTAAGAGAGTTCGGGAGGTCTTCCAGGGAGGGGCAATGTAGGGGCCATTTGTGAAATGCCCGGGGAAAAAGATTCACACAAGGATGGGTTTTTGGTCCTCTTTCCCCACCATTTTTCCCACTACCCTGTCCTTTCCCCTTCCTGTGCACCCTTTACCATTAGTTAAGTTTCCTATTTGTGGTGCGGGCCTTTGCGCTTTTGGGGCCCTGAGAGTGGGGGCGGCGCGGGGACCCTGCCCCGCTGGCCGGAGCGGCCTGAACTGCGCCCGTGATCCCATACAGCCGAGCCGGAGCGCAACCCGCAACTGGGCTCGGGTCAGACGTGAACCGCTGTAGCGGCGCTGCCCGCTGCTGGATCCTGAAGTTCAGCTGCGCCCCGAGGGTTTTTTAAAAGGCCCCAGATAGGCCGCACCGCGGGCCCAACGTTTTTGCCCGCGGCAGTGAGGTGAGGGGCCGGAGGAGGCTAACCCCTTTTGGTGGGAGTGGGGGGGCCCCCCCGTGCAGAAAAAGTGAGTACACAACCCCCTTTCTATAACGGGCCGTGAATCACGTTTTTTTCTGCTGCCCCCCCCCAAAAACAGCTGTATTCGGTCTGGGGGCCCTGAGGCACATGCCCATTCATACACAAGTCGCTACATGTCCTCCAGAGAACCCTTTTTTTCAGTTTTATCCTGGAAAACAAACCAATACCCCCTACAACTGTTATTGCGTGCCCCCCTCCTTTAGGCCTGCATTCCTCTTCCCTATAACAGTCCTTTCTTCTTTGGGCTTTGGGGCGCCCCCTATGTCCATCCGGGGAATTGTCAGGCTGGACTGTTGTATCAATAAATCAGGGAAAGGTAGTACGGCTTTCAGTATCTGAAAACCCTCCTCTACTGGCCCAGGGGTATCTGTAAATTGTTTTGGGGGCTGCTGCGTATGGCCCAGAACCATAATCGCTGCGCCAAAATACTGTCAACTGCCTGCATCATATTTCCCCCCGCCCCTGACTGCGGTGCTGTGAGACTCCGCTAGACTGCCGGGTGCGCCCGTGGATGGACGCCTGTAAAAACCCCCCCTTTTGGGACTGGGGTGCCACCCCCCGCATAAGGTCCCCTCGGACTACTCCTTTGCTATCTATAGAAGTGAAGCGCTCTCTTCTACCAACCGGGAAAGTCCCTATTGTGCATCCTACCCTAAGGTCTTGTTTCCCCCTTTGTTTTTGAACCCACGGGGTCCTCGGTTCTCTGGTCCCCTTTGGCCCCCCCCCCAAACCACCACCCAAGCGGTGGAAAATTGGGAGAATTTTCCGCCTACAGATCTCCCACCCCAAGCGGGCGCTGGCTCTGTGTCTAACATGCAGGCCGATACTGAACACAAGGATTCGGACACGGAACCTTAAGTCCAGGACCTTAAAGTCCTTGCCACCTTTTCACTCGTGCCAAGAAAACCCTCCCCTCCCTAGAGGAAATAAAGGTGGTACTCCCTACTGGGGCCAAAGCTCAAAAAACACGGAAAAGGGGGTAACAAGGTGGAGATAAGTCTACCTGGAGGCCCAAACCCATCCCACTTCCCAACATCCGGAGAAGCCGGAAAAAATATTGCCAAACTTCACCACACCGGTGATCAGAGAACAGGTTGAGGAGGTGTTACCTTCGCTTCATCGGTCCCCTGGGGGTGCAAAGGGGGCCCCCCCCGAACCTTCCGGGAAAAAACCTTCTTACTTCTACTTAGGGCAGAGACAAATTTTCAGTTATTTTGCGTAGAAAGGGCGCATAGGATTCGACGAAGCCCTCCACCACCCGACGCCCCCCACTACTTTTATAGCAAACCTCCTAAAAATAAAGGGACAGAGACGCAGTCCTTCGGCCCTCTCTAGAGAGCGGGGCCCAATCCCAATCGGCAGCGCCAAGGCTTTTCCTAGTCATCCTGCCCTTTTCCTTTGAGGTTCAGAAGAAAGGAGCCTTGTTCCTCACTGCCAAGCAAAAGCTACGGGAACGCAATTATAGATATGCAATGCTCTACCTGGCTCGACTGAAGGTGATGGCCGCAAATAAGACCTTCTTCTTCAGTACTCCGCAAGAGACCATCGACTGGTTGGAAACCCGTCCTTTGGAGGGCAGAAGATCGCCAAATCACCCAGCTGAATGACTCTATATCCTATTGTTTGTACAATCCGCTGGTCATACTTTGCGGTTTAGTGAAGATTTGCATTGCTCTCTTGTCTCCTCATCCCTCTCTTCTCCCACCCCCACTTTTCCTACCTCTATCCCTCCCCCCCCTTTTTTTTTTCTTTCCCCCCCTCTCTCCCCTCCACTTCCTCCCCCCCCCTCTCTCCATCCTGATGGGTGCACGCCGCTTACATCTGTGTTTTATTGTCCCCAGCCTATTCAAACTTGGTTACAGTATATGCTGTTATAGAATATTCTGCAGTATGGACTATTTACTTTCCCGCGGCTGTGGGATCCTGGGGACTTCCTGGCTGTCTTATGTAGACGCTTCTATTCACCTTTTATAGTTCAACACTTGTTTCATACTTGCTGTTGGGAACTGTTCAGGGATCCAATGCTTCGTCCCTTTGGTAACGAGGTAGGGTGGGTAATGGGATTGGTTGGGGTGTTGTTTGTACTTTTTTTTCAGGTAAACTGCTTCTCGGTTGTTCCTCCAGCTCAATGCTTTATGATATGGGTGAGTTTGTTGATTCTTATAGGCAGTCCTCGAATATCTTGTGCATATTCCCTTCTTACATTGTCCCTATGGCGAATAACGTAATCTCTCTACTGACATGGAACCTCCGGGGGTTAAACGACCGCAATAAGAGAGCCCTAGTTTTTAAATTCCTGAGAGCGCGCAGATGTGACATTGTGTGCCTTCAGGAGACTCACAGATACCAACGGGGTTGCCACTATTGAGTCCCCCTGGATAGGTTGGTCCTATTCACCGACGTTCACTAATTTTGCCGGGGGAGTCTCTATCTTGATTAGTCCACACGGTTCGCTTCAGCTTAAACTAGCGGAAAAGTGATGACCGGGGAAGGTACGTTGTGCTGAAAATGTTCCTTATTTCATGTCCCTTCATTATAGTGGGCATTTATGTCCCGCCGCCTTATTCTTCGGTAGTAATAAGAGAGGTCTTGGAGGTGCTTGCCTCGCATCCTTCTGTGCCGAGTATTTGGCTAGGGGATTTAACTGCCCGGGGACAAGAGGTTAGATCGTTTTTGACCCGTTGTACACAGCCCCTTGGGAAATCGTTTGCCCTCATCTCTACACTCGCTGCTGATGGCTTTGGGGAATGTGATCCCCTGGCGCTCCAGGAATCCCACGGAACGTCAGTACTCCCTGTTTTCACCACGCAATTTAATGCTTTGTCACGGATTGACCCTCATGCTGATCCACCTGTCCCTACCCCACCTTGTCGAGTCGGTCCCAAAAATCTTGCTCGCACCTTTTTCGGATCATGCCCTGGGTATAGTGTGTCTTAAGCTGGATAACATGCCACCCAGAACTAGGTGGCATTTGAGCCCATTCTGGTTACAAATTTTACCGCCTACGCAGTACTTCCTCGACAAGTGGCGTGTATTCTTCCAGGATAACGCCGGGTCAGCATCAGTGACGCTGACGTGGGATGCCTTTAAGGCATACGCGAGGGGTATCCTGTCGTCCGCTATTAGCGATCTTAAGAGAGGGTTGGCGCAGCGGGAGCTTCAGCTAGCTAGGGACGTAACAGAGGCAGAACTTCGCTATACTAGAGACCCGTCTAATGAAAATAGAGCCGGATGGCTGTGTAGGACCAGACTATACCAGTCTTGTTTTGCACTCCAAAGCTCAGAAAAAAGCCATTTTTTAGTAGAACAATCCTACTTTGAGCATGGGGAAAAAGGTGGTGGCTTCTGGCATGCCCTGGCGCGTGGTGCTTCTGAACCCCCGGTGATTTCGGTGCTGTCGTCTGCGGATGGGAATTGGGACCCGGGACCCCCCGGTCATACTCGAGGCGGGTTTCCCCTCATACTAATTCAAATTTGTACTCCTCTAAGATCACTGTTTCAGAATTTGAGATTAGGGACTACCTATCTGCGCTGGCTCTCCCCACCCTGTCGGCAACGATAGGATAATTCCTAGACAGTCCCTATTACTGACAGGGAAAAAGTCGACCCGCATTCACCTTTTTTCCAACCATCTAAATCCCTGGGGAGCGATGGGGTTCCGATGGAATTTTATAGGGGATATGAGGGAAATTCTTTCCTCTCAGTTTTTGGAAGTATATCAGACGGCCATGCGGATTATTGGCGCTTCCACCTCGATGTATGAGGCCATTTCGTAGTCTCCCCCCAAAACCCTGTTAAGGACCCTGCACCTGTGAGTCCTATCGCCCTATTTCCTTTGCTCCAACGGACGTCAAGACCGGCCAAAATACCGCTAGGAGGGCCCCCTAAAGGTCATCTTTTCGGATACATGAGGACCAAATGAGGTTTATGCCGGAAGTCGACGGCGTTAAATTTAAGAGGTTGTTTACAAATTTACAGGGCCACCCATGACGAGGTGGGCTCTAGAAATTTTATTCTTTAACGCGGCTAAGGCCTTCGACTCAAACGAATGGGCCTACCTTTTCCTCACTTTGGGAAACATTTGGTTTTGGCCCCCCCTTTTTAAATTATTCGGTTGCTGTATATGGACCCTATCTCCAGAGTAGCGTAAATGGGTGGGTTTCAGAACCTTTTACTTCACAGGGCGGGACAAGGCGGGGATGCCCTATTTCCCCCCTACTCTTCGCCCACGTTGAGCCCTTGGGGGGTCAAAGTAGATTGTCAAATTAGGGCCTACGCCTTCCTTTTTTGTTGGAAATGAGCCTATACCCCAATATACTTTTGTTGAAACTTTGGGGACCCACAGGGCTCTTGAGTTCTATTTTTGGGGGAAAATTTGGGAAATTTGGGGTTTTTCTCGTTAAAACTGACAACTGGGAAATCTAAAATTTTGCTAATTGACTCATCCATCGCTACGGCAGAGGCGATAGCCTCCCCGTGGCCCGGGGGCCTTTTTCCATTACCTATTTGGGCATACAGATATCTAATGTCCAGGATTTGGGAAGCTCTGAACGTTTCCCCCCTCCCTGTTGAAAATTTTTCAAAACAAAATTAAAAAACTGGAACAAATTCACCTTTCTACAGCGGCGCAAAGTTTAGTTTAAAATACGCCCTACCTAAAATACTCTATATTATCCAGCAAGCCCCGGGGTACCTCCCCATTAATTACTTAATCGCCTCCGAACCGGTACCTCATTTTTAAAGGGAGGGCCCAGACATCGGGGAGCAGCAAACAGTTTAACTGCCCCCTGGGCGAAAAGGGGGGGCTCCGTTTCCCGGATAATCATTTAATTTTACGGGAGGTCGAGGCGCCCTGGGGTAGGTGGGGAAAAGTGGACGGAATAGAGTCCAAACCTTGATTGTTTCCCCATTTAAATAGAGGGTATTTACATCCCCTGCAGCTCCTTTTCTGTGGCACTGTTTGTTTGCAAAGGGGCAGGTTGCGTGATTTCCTATCCTGAGGCCGGGCCCTTTTGGTTTGGCAGAAGGTACGCTCATTGTACTACTCTGAGGGTGTTGATTTATTCTCGCAAATATGGCACTGCAGACTCTTTCCGGACTTGCTTAGCATGTCCTCAGAGGTGAACTGGAGTGCGCAGGGAGTGTGGTATTTTTTCCCACGTGTATTCCGGTTCGGGGTTTTCCCGACCTTTTCCAAAATTTTACAGGATGAGTTTTTGGCCTCCCTTCGTCCCAACTGTTTACTTATCTTAGGATTAAGCATGCGGTCACTTCACTGTTAGGCCATACCGGGGCGGTGTTTAACAAATTTCCATTCCCAACGGTTTGCTTCTCCCCCCCGACTGCTCATTTTATTTCGCATTTCAAACCACGCACTTCTCTCTTCGCATAATAGGGAGGGTCGTTTGGAGGGCCTTAGGGGGAGATGGGAGGCGGACCTGGGCCCTTTGACGGACGAACACTGGGAGATATGTGTTTCCTCCCCTAAACGGGTTTCTTCCAACCTGAACGATAGAATGATTCAGCTTTTTATTTTACACAGGTCCTACTACACCACTTCTAGGCTTAGTAAGTTTAAGGCAAGGTAAAGCAGACGAATGTCCCTAAGTGTCATCAACTTCAGGTACCTTCCTACATCTAATATGGTCTTGCCCAAAGGTGTTTGGCTTTTGGTCCCAGGTCATCCAGTTTCTAAATGATAAGATGGGGGTGCCCCGATCCCACTTACCCCCACGGTTTGTCTTTTTCGGTTCCCTGACCCGGTTTGCTTAGGTCCGCGGATCAACATATGCTTTCGCAACTGAAGTTCCTATTACGCAAGAAAGGCTATGCGCGAACATGGCTAGCTGCGAGACCCCCTTCGGTGGCTGAGTGGATGGGACTGATTAATAGCTTGCTGCCACATCAGAAATGGTTGCTTAAGCGTAGGAATAAAGAAGGCAGATTTGATAAGATATGGGGAAGGTGGTTGAGCTCCCCTGGCATGGTGGGTTCGTTAAGGGCTTTGGAATATGAGTGTCTCCTGAGTCACTGAGATGCGGTCTTTGTCTATTTTGCTAACTCCTGTTTTCGGGTAACATTCGCAAGAATTGTGGAACATACTTAAACCTGTTAGATCATCTGGCCTCTTTATTGGCTATATCTACTCACCTAACAACTGAAATAACAAAATTTGTTTTGTTGATGCTTTATGCTTTTTGTAAGTGTTCCCTGTTTGGGTTGCAGGGGAGGTTAGTTTCATTTTTGGTGAAACCTTGGGTACTTTCCCATATATTCTCATGGTTGTTTGATGAAAGTCATGAAAACTGCACATATGTATCACTATTTTTATCATTTGTTGATAATTTAATAATGGTAGTGGCGGTTAGCCATATTATGTAACCTATAGGCTTTTGTACCTTTTCTTGATCCTTCAAATAAAGTTTTACTTGTTAATCGAAAAAAAAAAAAGTTTCCTATTTGTATATATTTTTATTTATATTATCCTTTGTAATAAAACCTTTCAAGATCCAGTTATTCTTGATCAGTTATTAAGGTGCCCCCAAACCCAACAGATTCTACATTTGGCACCCCAGATGGGACTGGGAATTCCCAGAAATTTCTGAATCTGCTCTACTCCAAGTTTCTAAAAGACCGAAGCTCAAGGAACAGAGGAGTCTGGATCTTGGATACAGAGGAAACCTTCGAGATGTATTAAGTTTTGTTACATTTATATATTTTGAAGCTAAGTGGTTTTCTGACATCATATGGGAAATTCTATGTGTAATTAATGGTTTACTGTTGAGTGCAGATTGTTGCAGTATAGTAAACAGTTGAGGTAAAGTTGTACTTTGGTTAAAGAAAAAAACTGCTTGTTTCTACATACAGCTGAATTTTCTTTGAATGTGTTACAGCCCAGTGTGAGAAGGGATGCACAAAGTTAAAAAGTCAGCCCGAGTCTGTATAGTTATTGTAGAATTTATTTTGTCATTTGTGTTTTTGATATATTTCCTGTTTTTTTTCTAACTCCTTAACGACCACGCACCGTCTTTTGACGTCAGCCGGTACGGGTCGTTCGTCTGCAGCGACGTCTTTTGGCGTCGCTGCAGACATCGGTGTTTGCGGCACCCGGCGCCGCAATTGCGCTAGGATCGGGGCTGTACTACACAGCCCCGATCCCAGAGCATGTCCTGCGAGCACCGGAGGGCGGAGGAAACCTCCGCAACCTGATGCCTTAACCCTTTGATTGCGGCGGTGCGTTACCGCAGCGTAATCAAAGGGTTCCCCTGCTCTGACGGGTGATCGGAACACCTGGTGACCCGACAGAGCCCGGGGACCGGCTGCACAGTCAGCCCTGGGGACTTAGAGTAGCCCCAGAGCTGTCTGTGTATGAAGCCAGTGACCTTGACACACTGTGTGCTGTCCAGATCACTGCCTGTGTCAAAGTGACACAGATTATAATGTATTAGCATATATGAATATGCTAATACATTACTAAGTGTAAAAAAAAATAAATTTAAAAATCTAAAACAGTTCTCCCTTCATGGGAGTAAAAAAAAAGTAAAAAAACAAAACAGAAAAAGTGTAAGAAAAAAGAATAAAAAAATAAATAAAATAAAAATAAATATTTAGTAAAAAATAATTGTGCATAAATTACACACACAAAAAAAACTACACATATTAGGTATCCACACGACCATAATAACCTTTAGAATTAATCTAACAAGTTATTAAGTGTGAAATGTGAATGGTGTAAAAAAAAAATAATAATTTAAAAAAAAATATATATATAAAAAAAATACTGCAATTATTTATAAGTGAACTTAAACTATGCCCCCATAAAGTACAACTTGTCTCGAATAAAACAAGGCGCCATCCAACTGCTCAATTGAAAAAATAAAAAAGTTACAACTGTTGAAACGCAAGGAGGCAAAAACTAAAAAAATGTTCTGGTCATTAACTACTTTTTTGGCGTTCGGCTTAAGGGGCTAAACATGGAACTGGTGCAGAAGTACATTAAGAAGTATGTCTCTGCTGCTTAAAAGTCTAATGTAGATAAATCTTTGGATAGACAATTTGAAAACCTGATAGCTCAATGTAAAACCCATAATAGTAGAATAGATCATAAAATGCTTAATAAGAAATCAAAAGATTAAGCTATGAGATTGCAGTGTTGCTTAAGATAACGGAGTTGGCAGAAGTGAAACAAATAAATTGGTCTAAGCAGAAACTGCAGTTTCAGACAGATATAGATAAGACAGCTGCTGTAGCTGCTAGGCTAGGATTAAGGCAAAACTCAAAGATATTTAGATTAATGTATAGAAGCTCTAATTGTGCAGAAAATAACTGCTGAGAATCTGATACCTTTATTCCCAGGACCAATGGTGAAGTGAGGAAAAAGATTGGCTGGATGTGAATATGGACCATATTTGTGATGGCAAATAAAGTATTCCCTTAAGGAGCAATTAAAGTTTCATTACTAAAAATTTGTGAATTTTCTTCTATGTGTTAATCACCAATAAAGATTGACTGGTGAAGACTGTAATCTTTATGAAACATGAATAAACTTCAAGTTGTTAAACCAAACTCTTTAACCCCTTAAGGACCCAGCCTGTTTTGACCTTCCTGACACAGCCCTATTTTTGAAATCTGGCATATGTCACTTTATGTGAGAATAACTTTTTGACACTTTTACCTAGCCATGTGATTCAGAGATTGTTTTCTCGTGACACATTGTGCTTTAAGTTAGTAAGAAATTTTTATCCATACAATCCTTGTTTGTTTGTGAAAAATATCAAAATTTCATGAAAATTTGGAAAAATTAGCGATTTTGAAAGTTGCAAAATTTCTGCGTGCAAGACAGATAATTATTCCCCAATCTAGGTCTGCTGGATCATCCACTAATTCATGTATTACTGGAAAAATACCTTAAAACACATTCTACCACAAAAAAGATGGGGAATTTGGTTTTTGGTTGAAATTTAGGGATAAACATAACATTTCTTGGAATTTTTTTTAAATGCACTAAATGAGACCATGGTTTAACTTCAGTATGCACATGTCCAACTGTTAAATGTGCCAGTACTTTTTGAAACAATTTTAAAAATTTTTTAACAAGGAGCTAAATGGAAAAATTTTCACAATGGGTGGTGACCCCGAATGGGCCATAATTTAGTGATAAATTTTGAAGGGGGTTTAAACCCCTTAAGGACCCACCTTTGGCCTTACTGCCAGCCCCATTTTTGAAATCGGGCATTTTGCCCTTTAATGTGGGGAATAATTTTTTGACATTTTACCTATCCATGTGATTCAAGATTTTTTTTCTCGTGAACATTTGTTTTTTAAATTGAAAAATTTTATCCATACAATCCTTGTTTTTTTTGAAAAAATAAAAAATTTCATGAAAAATTTTTAAAAAAATTTGTGATTTTGAAATTTCAAAAATGTCTGCATGCAAGACATAGTTTTCACCACAAAATATTTTTAAAACTACTTCCCAAATTTCCATTTTAGTTTTGGCATAATTTTTTTAAAATTCCTTTTTTATGACAGTAGAGGGCTTAGAAATTTAGTAGTAATTTCTCACATTTTCAAAAAATTTTTGCAATATACTTTTTTTGGGAACCCCCTCCATTTCGAGTGGCTTTGGGGGGCCCTGCATTTTAGTACCCCCAAAAGGGTGACACCATCTAAAACTAGCCCCCCTTACTTTTTTAAAACCCTATTTAGGAAGTTTGATAACCCTTTAGATATTTCACAAAATTTTAAAGAAAGGGGGGAGGGAAATTTCAAGATTTCCTTTTTTTGCAAAATTTCAATTTTACCAATTCACTGGAATACAGAAAAGGGTATAGGAAAAGCAACTTAAATCAATTCCCCCGGGTCGCCTTTTTTCAAGATACCCTATGGGGCCCTAGTGCATTATTTGGTCACCAAAAGCCCCAAATGGGGAGACCCCTACTATATCTAGGGCTCATTTTCAATACGATTTTTTTAGGCGCCATTTCGGGTTTTTTGGGGGAAAACCCCTAAGGTCTAAAACTTAATAAACCCCCCTTTTTTAAATAGACCGCATATTGGAAACCCACCCCTTAAGAATATATCCAGGGGTGCATTGAGTAAAAACCCCCCCACACGTGATTCACAAATTTTTTTTGCATAAGGCGTGAAAATTAAAAAACTTTTTTTTCCAAAAATTTGCAATTTTACTTAAAATTTTTTCATATTAAAAGGGAATCCGGGAAAAAAAAAAAAACTAAATTTTGTTAAGCAATTTTTTCCAAGTTGGGCAAACCCTACTTTTGGGGTGAACTGCTGTTTGGGCGCATGCGGGCGTATAAGGAGGGAGCGCTTTTTGGCTTTTGGAACGAAAATTTTGGGGGGGCCCATGTGTTTTTTGCAAACCCCCCAAAAGTAGCAGAAACAGGCAAAACCTTCCCAATCCCCCATTTTGGATTCAACACCCATCAGGTTCATCTAGGGGTGTACGTCATTTTGGATGCACAGTGTTTCCATAGTTTTTTTAGCATTGGGCAATGAAAATGGGGGGGAAAAACGCAGTTTTCCCTTGTTTTTGAGTTTTTAATTTTACAGCATTCCCGTGCAGTGTAAATGATTGATAACTTTACTATGGGGGGCCCGGACAATTACAATGATTAGATTTTATATAGTTTTTTCTGTTTTATTACTTTTTACAAGTAGAAAAAACGCTAAAAAAATTGCGTTTTTATGTTGTCCTATTCGACAGCCTTTAAATTTTTTTTTTTTCTTGTGCAGAGCTGTGGATGGGGTTGTTTTTTGCGGGATGAGTTGAAGTTTTTATTGGTACCATTATGCGGTGCATAGATGCTAGTTCATTTTTATTAGGTTTTTGTGAAGTTTTGAACAAAAAACAGCAATTTGGTAGTGTTTTTTATTTTTATTTTTTATAGCAGTCACTGTAGGTTATATGACATGGTAGCTTTACTCACAGGGCAAAAACGATTTCACCGATCCCAAATTTTTATATTTTTTTTTGTTTTACTGCTTTTATACAAAAAAAACATTTTTTTCAACCAGGGGAAAATACGTTTTTTTCTGCCCTAGTCCGAGACCATAACTTTTTAAATTTTTTTGGAGCTGTGGGGGACTTGTTTTTTGCGAGATGAGTTGACTTTTTTTTTAGGGATCATTTTTGGGGGGACCCAAGGTTTTTTTATCGCTTTAAAAACCATTTTTTTTGGGGGCCAGGGTGAAGAAAATAATGCAAAACGAGTATTTTTTTTTTTTTTTTTTTTTTAAAAGGGCTCACCATGCAGTACCTGATAATTAGCTTTACTCTTTGGGTCGCTACGATTATGGCGATACCCTATTTATATTATTTTTTTTTTTAAGCTGAACCACTTAAAAAAAAAAAAAAGTTTTTTAGTGTGTAAAACAATATTTATGCATCGCTATCTTCTGAGAGTATACATTTTCTATTTTTCCCCAACGAGCTGTATGAGGACTTTTTTTTTTGCGGGATGAACTGAGTTTTAATTGGTACAACTTTGGCGTTTAAGGTTTTTTACGCTTTTTATTCCATTTAGTGCTGCGGGGTGAAAATAATCTTAAATTTTGTGATTGTTTTTTTTTTTTTTTTTTTACGGCGTTCACCGAGGGTTAATTAACATGACAGATTTAAGGGGGGTCTTACACACCGGGCGAAACCAAATAGGGTACTTTTTTATTTTTGATCATTTTTGGGGCGATTTTGGGGTTTTAAAGGGGGGAAAAGGGCGGTGTACGTATTTTTATTTTATTTTTTGTGTTTTTCATGTTTTTTTTATTTTTTTTTACTTTTTCAGTTTTTTTTTTTCTTTTCCCCCTAGGGGATTTGAAGAGAGTCTTAGATCTCTCATTCAAAAGGGAAACATACAAAACTTTTGTATGAGGTTCCCATGGGAAAAGTCATCACGATGCCGGGGGCTCCACAGGGCACGGCCGGGGGTCGTGACGTCATAGCAAACCCGGGGGGCATTCTCTGCCTTCCGTGGTGTCTGTAGGGGGGCGGGGCTGCACGGGGTCGCCCCATCCGTGCGCTGCTGCCCCGACAAACGCAGGAGGAGCGATCTCCTCCTCTCTTCTTAATTATTGCGACCCATCGTCGCGATAATTAAAGGGGTTAACCACAACCCCCCCCCCCCCCCCCCCAGCGATCCGGGTCGGGGGGGCCCACGCTGCGGGATGTCAGCTGTAATATAAAGTGACACCCGCGCCCACCGCGGAACTTACCTTAGAGTTTGCGCGATCCTCAGGGGATCCATACGTCCAGGTCGTGAAAAAACCCAAAAGACCTGGACTATGGATACGGCCAAGGGGGTTTTAAGGGGTTAAAAGTCAAAAATTATGTACAACTCTGAGAAATTAGGGAGTTATAGACATTGTTAGTTATTAAATCACTGCAAAAAATTTTTTTTTTATATTTTTATGATTTATTATGACTTTTAACATTTTGGATAAACATCAAGGGCGACATGTACGAATGGGGCTGTGCCAGAAGCCTGGCCCAAAAAACTGGTACAGCCCCGTTCAGTATATTTTTACATCACCCATACCCAGTATCAGGAGCATTACAGAGGGGCCCCGCGGGACTTTTTTGATGGCCTGATTTTGGGGGGGGGTGTAGGGGCGGGGCGCCTAGAACCCTACAAAGCTATGATTTATACTT
>JAODAL010063943.1:0-18979 GCA_025379985.1 Phyllomedusa bahiana
ACAATCTACAAGGGGGGGAAAAGACAGGAGGTGGGGGCCCAGACATGTCGTGGAGGAAGTAGTGAAAGGTTATTGAAGGTTATAGGAAGCCTGAAGAATGGGTTTAGGTTCTTTTGAACGGGTGAAAGTGGAGGGAGTCTATTTTTTGGGGGGCGTGAGTTCCAGATATGGGTGAAGCACGGGAAAGTCGGGGGACGATTTTTAAAAGGAGCTGATAAGGGAGGCGAAAAGGTCCTGTGAGGGCAAGAGTCGTGGGGGAAAAATTTGGAAATTGGGCAGAAAATTTTTGGAGGGGAAAAGTCATGGACCCTTGTAGGTCAGGGTTGTAGCCCAAAATGAATTCGTGGGCAAGGGAAGCCATAAAAGGGATTGGCAGAGGGGAGGGGCAGAGGGTAGCGGGGGAAAAAGGGGGGATAAAGGGGCAGCAGAGTTAAGGTGGATTGGAGGGGAGCGGGGGTGCTACTGGGGGCCCAAAGAGAACATTAGGGTTTGTTACATTTGGGGCCTTTAAAAAAAAACCCTGTTAGGATTAATTTTGTTGTTACCCCATGTATATTTACCCCTAAAAAATTCACCTGTTAAATTACCTGTATCATATCTTCCCGCGTGTTGGTTCGAAAAACAAAGACAAACCCCCCCTTTCATTTTCTTTTAAAATAGACTTAAAACCCTTAAGTTACCCGCACAGTCGTAGCCTCGCCAGCCATTCTTTTACCCCACTATGTCATATTTTTCTTCACTATTAATAATTCTAGTTCATTTATTTTGTTGGCAGACTCCTGGCATTGGTCGGCGAAAATTTTAGAGATTTTTCAGCTTTTTTCCTTTGCCCCTGATCTTTAAAATATTGCTATTCCCCCCCCTCCACCCCACACCCTTTTTTATTCCTAATTTCCCACTCCACTTCACTATCTTGCACCTATGTGTAGTTTCCCCTCCCCCCCGAGTCCCTAGTTTAAATATTCCCCAGCTTCTGCCATTTTTTTCCCCCAATAAGCTGCACCCCCTCCATTTAGGTTGTCCCTAGCAAGAGTCTGTCCAAAACAAAAAGTCCCCCCCATTTCTCCCCAAAAAACCCCAAAAACCCTTTTTTCTACACCCAATTTTTGAGCCACTTATTACCTCTCTAATCTCCCGCTGCCCCCTTGTGGTGGGCCCCTGGAACAGTAATATTTCTGAAAAATTTTCTGCCGGATGCCCCTGCATCCCATTTCCCCGGGTTTCGGACACCCCGCCCGGGGGGTTCCCCCCCCCCTTGGGGCCTCCCCCCCTTTTTTCCCCCGCATACTTTAAAAACCGGGATGTTTTAAAATTTAAAGGGGCCGGCCGGGAATTCGCATTCCGGCGCTGCCCTATTTACCCTCCTTACTTACCCCCCGGATCTTTAATGCCTTTCTGCCTACTGAGAAAGGGGTTCCCCTTTTAGTCCCTTTTCCCCGATTACCCGGGGTTTCCGTAAACCCCTTTCCTCCGTCCCTTTACCCCCGAAAACCCTTTTAAATGTCCAAACCTTTCCCGCCTGTCCCCGATAAAAGAGCTTTCCCCCTTTCCCTTCTGTAAAACGCTTAAAAAAGGTGCCAAACCCCAAGCAAGTCACGTCAGGGGGAGCGACCTGGGACTCCCGCCGCCCGCAAGTCCCAAACCCGACCCGGGGGAAAATCGGGCCTACTTAGATTCCGCTCCCTGGGGTGGCTAACAAACCTCGTTCCCCGGGGCTCTATGGATCCACTAACTGGGGACTTTTGACAATTTACCTTTTGGGTTTCCCTTTCCCTTTAGTTTTTTGGGCCCAATTCCCCGAAAAAAGTTTTTAAAAGGTAAATCCCCCCAAATACCCCCTAAAATTTTTCAATTTGGGGCCAATGTGCACCAGACAGCTGGATTCTACCCAACCCCCCCCAGCAATCTGCCCCGCCCCCAATCCGCGAAAAATGTCGAACCTTTGGGGCCCCCGGTAAAAAAACATACGTTCAACGATCCCCGGACAGTTTTGGCAGATTGCCCCGTCCCGTGCCCCTAAAAAATTAAATCCCCCCAACTACCAGCACCGTCTGCCTGCTCTGATCCTATTTCCCCCCTTACTTGGAGCAGAAGGGGTTAATTTTCCCTTTCCAGCAAGGGATTTCTGAGCTGAAATCCCCCCTCCTTGCCAAAACCTTTTAAATTTAATTGGGGGGGGTACAGATCCGGAACCACCTCCCTGCACTTTCCCTTAAACCCCTTTTTTCCCACGTGTTACCCAGCTATCTGCCTCATGCCCCTGCACCTCCATGCTGCCATCCTCCCCAGCAGCTACACCTGCGAGTGATTGCTCAGTGGGCAGCCGGCTCGCTTCCAAGTTGGCAATGGATCTCAGTGTTGCCACTTGCTCATTTAGATCCAGGATCCGGGCTTCTAAACATGCACACATCTCACACATAGTATGCCCCCTCGAACTGTTGCTCAAGGATGGCATACATTGCACAGATTGTGCACTGGACAGCATTGTCAAACATGGAACTCATGGGGATGTTACCAAAAAGATATTCAAATACAATTATAATAAGCAGTATAATACTGTCCCCTCTAAACTCCCCAAAGCTAAAGTCCCTCAATATTAAGTCCCCACACTTAAATATTAAGTCATCTCTCTACAGTACAGTGCAGTACTACATGACCTATACTACACTTATATGTACTAGTGAGGTGCATGTAGTGATTGGCGGTCTATAGCGCCCCTCTACAGTACAGTGCAGTACTACATGACCTATACTGCACTTACATGTACTAGTGAGGTGCATGCAGTGATGGGTGGTCTATAGTGCATCTCTACAGTGCTGTACTAGATGTCCTGTCCTGCTCTTAGCTGTACTAGTGAGTTGAATGCAGTGATTGGTGGTCTACAGCACCTCTCTACAGTACAGTGTGGTACTGCATGTCCTGTACTGCTCTTACATGTACTATTGAGGTGCATGCAGTGATTGGTGGTCTGTAGATCCTCTTACAGCACAGTGCGTACTACAATTGTCCTGTACTTTTGCTCTTTACATGGTAATTAGTTTAGGTGCATGCAGTGATTGGCGGTCTTGTTGCTTCTCTCTACAGTACAGTGTGGTACTACATGTCCTGTACTGCTCTTACATGTACTTTTGAGGTGCATGGAGTGATTGGTGGTCTATAGCGCCTCTCTACAGCAGTGTTCCCCAACTCCAGTCCTTAAGGCCCACCAACAGGTCATGTTTTCAGGATATCCAAGAAATCACTGACAATTAAAAAAAATTAATAATAATAAAAATTTAATAATTTTTTTTTTTTAAAATCTTTTTTTTCTATAGCCCCAAACCCATATCCGCAGAAATTTTTACAAATTCAAGGGTAAACATACAGTCATTAAAACTTTTTAAAAGTACTTAAAATGAAAACAAAAAGGTATGGGGGCCCCTGCTGGGGGAAGAGCAAAAAAAATCTATTAGGGTGTATGGGTGAAACAAAACTGGTAAAAGTCCCCAATTTTAAACAATGGTCCAGCCTTGTTTCAAAAAATATGGGGGGTTTTACATAAAAAATGGTTTAACCTGCCCCCCGGGACATTACTTTTTAACTAAAATAATGGCCTGTGAGTGCCCAAGTGCGGGGAGTGACAGTTTTTGGGGATAGCATTTTAGGGATCTTGGGGGCCAGACCGAGAAGATGTTTTTTCGGGGCCCCTTTTAAAAAACTGTGGAGGGGGGTAAAATGTCCCTAAATCCCCCGCGGTAGAAATTTCCAGGGGAATTGGGGGCCGCAAAAACTTGTAAAAATCTTTGGGCGGGCAGGGGAGGTTGGGGGTTTGATTGAGGAAAATGTAGTTGATATCATCGCAGATTTGGAGGGGCACGGGAAAGGGGGGTTTAGACAGAGACTAGGGAGGAGTGTAGGGGGGAGCAGCGCTGTGGAGAGCTTTATGGGTGAGAGTGCTGAGTTTTTTCTGTACCTTTTACGGGATGGGAAACCAGTGCATGACGGGACACGGGGTAGAGGCATCATATAGAGGGGGGAGAGAAAGACAAGCCTGGCTGCTGCATTTGGACAGTTTGGGAAAGAGGGGGAGAGGGGGGCAGAGAGGGAGCCCAGAAAAACCCAAGGAGTTGCAGTCGTCAAGACGAGAAAGAAAAAGAGCATAATGGGGATTTTGGGAGTCGTTTCCACAGTGAGAAAAGGGACGGGATTTTGGGATATTCTTGAGGGCAGGTAAAAGGGGGTGGGCAAGGGATTGGATATAGGGGGAGAAGGTCAGATGAATTTAAATAAAACCCCTAACAGGGGGCCTGCTGCCTAGGGAAATGGGGGTCCCACATAAAAGAAAAAAGAAATAGCAGGGGGGGGGGGGGTTGGGGTTAGTAGTGGGGAAAGAAAAGGAAGTTCTGTCTTATGAATTTTTAGTTTCGATGGAAGAGGACATGAGGGTCAAGACGGGCGGACAGCAGTCACTGGTTTTTTTGTGGGAAAGGGCTGGAGTGATGTCAGGGAGGGGGTTTAAATAATTTGGGTGTATCCGCATAGAGATGGTCCCGGAAAAAAAAATTCAAATTAAAGGGTTTTTGTCCAATGGGGGCGTGTACAATGAAAAGAGGAGGGACCTAAAAATGATCCCTGAGGAACCCCAAAACAGCAAGAGGAAAGGGGGGAGGGGGAAAACCGGGAAAAACAAGACACTAAAGGAGGGGTTTCAAGGGGGTGGGACGAAAACCCCAAGCGAGAGCGGTGTCCTGGGGGAAATTGGTGCTGAGAAATTGCGAGGAGACGTTGGTGATCCACAGTTTCAATTGCAAAAGAGACCAAGAAAACCAAAAATTTGGTAGTTCCCCTGAGATTTTGCGGGTTAGGGGGGCATTTGTAAAATTTTAAAAAAAGGCATTTTTTCGTGGGAGTGTGGGGGTGGGGAAAACCCTGTTGCAGGGGTCAAAAGAGAGTTAGAAAGAGAGATAGCGGTTTTAGGCGAGAGAAGAAAAGGCTTTTCCAGGAGTTTAGAAAATAAAGGGGCGGGGTTTTAGAGGACTGGTTTTTAGTTACCCAGCCCCAGGACGGGGGCCCGAGAGGGCTTTTTTAGTAAAGGGGTTAATTTTGATGGCGTGTTTTTAAGGGAAAATGGAAAGATTTCCCGTGGAGAGAGAGAGGTTACAGATAGCAGTTTAAAGTGAAGGGGGAAGCTGGAAAATAGACCCGGGCGAGGTGGGATGGAATGGGGTCATTAGGCGGGGTGGGACGAGCAAAAAAAGGAAAAAGCCTGGGACACTTTTCCTTGTCGTCGGGTCAAGGGCTGCGAGAAAAATTAAGGACGTGCGGGGAGGGAAGGGGGGTATTTTTTGGGATTGTTTATGTTTATGTTTTTTCCGGGGTGATTTTCAATTTTGCCTTTTGGTAGTGGCCAGGTCTTCCGCCCCAGAGGTTTATGACCCGGGCTGAGCTTTTTGGCCCTTTGGAGGGAGGGAAGGTGTCAAAGAGGCGTTTTTGGGTTTTTTGTGTAGTGTGGAGATGAGGAAGGTGAAAATTTTTGTTTGGGCAGTGAAAGGGGAGTGTGATAAATCCTGAGCATGAATTTGTATTGGGGAAAGTCTGGCGGGAGCTTTGATTTCTTTCCCCAGCCACTCGCACAAAATGGGGAAAATCGCTGGAGAAAACGAGTCTGAGATGGGGTGCCAAGACTGCGGGCGTTGACTTTTGGTGGGGCGGTGTGTTAGTGTGCCAACATGTCCAGGGTGGTTGGAGAGTTTTCATTGTAACGTTTTACAGCTGGTCTGGACGGAGGGGAGGGAGATTGGGGGGAGGAGGACTGTATGGTTTGTGAGTTCCCCGGGATTAAAAAAGGGGATTTTCTGTATGGATTATGGGCAGGTTTGTCCAGGAAAAGGGGGAGAATTAGTGATAATGAAGGGGATAAGATTTTTGGTCAGAGAGAGATAAGGAGAATTAGGAATTTGAAAAATTTGGGGAAAGGAAACAGAAGACCAGATCCAGAGGGTTCCCATCCTTGTGGGTTGGGGGGGTCAGTAAAATGCGAGGGGGCCTGAGAGGAGGTTAATGGAAAAAACTGTGAGGCAGGGAAGGGGGACATGGGTCATCAAAAGGGGGTGTTGAAATCCCCCCTTTAGAGAAAGGGGGCATTTCAGAAGAGAGGAAGTGTGGGGGGCCAGGCGGCAAAAAAGATCCAAAAGGCGGGGAAGAGCCCGGGGGGGAGTAGACAAACCCGCGACTTGAAAGGGGAAAAAGGCCCGAAAGGTTGGGGGGTGTGGACCCCAAAGGGGGGGGAAAAATTTAGGGGGGGGTGCAGGAGGAAGGACCTGGGAAGTGCCGGGGTGGAGAGGAAATAGCCCAACTTTCCCCCCGCCTGTTTTCAGGTCTGGGGGGGTGGGTGAAGTGTAGTCCCCCCTAGGTGAGGCGGCAAGGGAAAACGGTGTCAGATTGCTGGGGGCCAGTTTTTTGTGGGGCCGCGGTTGAGGGGGTTGGAGAGGAAGAAAAAGGTCATGAAAAAGGTCTTTAACAAATTAAATCACCCGTGCGTTTTTTGAGGAAAACAGAAAACATGAAACCGTTTGTGGACCCTTTAGGACTGGGGGTTTTGGGGACCCCCTGCTCTACCCGTTAAACTGTGGTATTATGTGTTTATTAATTTACTAGTGGTGCAGTGGTATTATTTAGTTTTGCAGGATGGGATTAATCCCCCAATTGGAAAATAATTTTTCTGGTTTTTTTCTTTTGAATCTTTCCCTTTTAAAATTAGCCTCTTACTCCGATGGGCTCAGTGAGGGGAATATATTGGAGGGTTTAAATTTGGGGGAAGTAAGTGGGGCTTTCAATGGGGCTTTCAGGGGCCTCGTTTTCCATTTAATTTTATTAAAATGTTTAGTCACTTATGGAAAGGGAAATAAAATAAATGAACTTTAAAAAGTTTTTCTGTTTTTTCAGTGTTTTCCCTTTGGGAATTTTGAGACCTTTGTGCAATAGAGTGTTTTTTTCCCTTTTTTATTCTTTTTTTATACTTTTATAAATTTTTTTGGTCATAGGATCTTCTATTTCTCTCAATGAAAACGCACCTTTAAAGGACAAATCACTGTTCTTCTACAATAAAGCTTGGTCATTATTTTAAAAACTCTCTTTTTTGGGCCCTCACCAAGGCGGTACCTAAGTGGTGGGCTGCCCCCCGAGACATCGTACGACAAATATCATAAAAAAGGCTAAAAAAAGTAGGAAAATGGGGGGGGGGGGGGGGGGGGAAAATTTAGCCATGTTGTCTGCAGCCCAGAAAGGGGAAAATGTTCTGTGTCCGTGGGAGATCTTACCGGGGGGCCCCGCCATGAAGGAAGGGGCTGATTTTTCTACAGCAAGGAGTCGGAAAAGTTAAAGGAGCGAATTTCAATTTTTTTCTTTTATCCCCAAAAGGAGAATTGTAGGTGCAAATTCTGAAATAGAATGTACAAAGGGTCCCCAGCCCCAGAATGACAATTACCTTGGATGAAAAGGACAAGCCCCCAGATTTGGGTTTTTGGACAAAACCCATCTACTTTAGTGGGAAGCCCTCTCTAATTCATGAAAAAGAGCTTGTGTAGGGCTTTTCCTTTCTACGACTATGAACCCTCAGAATGTCTGTCACTGTCTGTATACGGAGCATGTCCTGTCTGTCTGTATATGGTGCGTGGTCCTTGTAGTAGAGGGCATGTCTGGTCTGTCGATGCTACTAGGAGCCAAGTCTTGTCTGTATAGGAGCATGTCTGTCAGTTTCCGTATAGGAAGCAATCGTCTGTCCATATAGGAGCATGTCTGTCTGTCTAGTTATAGGATCATGTCTGTCTGTTGGTCTGTATAGAGCATGTCTGGTCTAGTAAAGGATCATGGAATCATTGTCAGGTGGTCTGTAATATGGAGCATGTCCTGTCTGTCTGTATAGAGCATGGTCTGTCTGTATAGAGCATCGTCTGTCCATAATAGTGATCATGTCTGTTCTGGTCTGGCTATAGGACATGTCTGTCAGTGTCTGTGATAGGATGCATGTCCTGTCTGTATAGGAGCATGTCCAGTCCATGTCGTATAGGAACATGTTCTGCTGTATAGACATGTCAACATTCTCCTATACAGAGCACTTGACAGTTCAGTGTGATGAAAACAGGGCTAGTTCCCGACTCGTTGCTCCAGATATCAATCCCAATATAATCCAAAGTTGGAAGAAATAAAAAAAAAAAAAAAAAAAAAAAAAGAAAACTAAAAAAACGCACTTATTGAGGTAAGTTAAAAACAAAATAATAAAACATATGCCACAAACTTTACGACTTTTCGAGCCACCATCAGGGCTCTTAGATCGTAATCATGCATAGAGCCTCTGATGAAAACCTCTGTAATACCCCTCCCAGGAGACACACAAAAAAAAAAAAAAACTGCCCTGAAAAATTAACCCTCTCGTAACAATATCAAAAAATACAAACGTGTGTTGATACAATATAATGCACATTAAAAAATATACATTCTAAAAAGGAAAAAACAATTATAATATATACATCAAACAAAGAATAAATTGAGAAGAGTACTAGTTATAAATACAAAAGATCCGATCTATAATTGAGTCACTGCGGATAAACTTGTTTCGAGGGTGAGGATCCAGAATCCTCACAGATTGGTAAGAAATCTTCCTCCAATCACCCCCCGTGCGGTCTATTAACCCTCCTCTAATGCTCTTACTCTGAAGAATCCAAACTACAATGGTGTGCCTCCTTAAAATGCCTGGCGGCTCCAGAAAGATTCTTTACATCCGGATGTTTTAAGTCAGGAACATGTTTTCCCAGATCTAATGTGCAAAGATCTCGTAGTACAACCAATGTATTGCAAATTGCAATGTTCACACCATATTCATATAAGACAACTATGTGGTGTGACAATACAGGAAACTATTGAAGGGATAAGATTTACTGTAGCTTGAGAGGTGAATTATATTACTCTTTAACCATATACTTGCACACACTGCACTACTCGTGCCACATTATAAAAGACCAGTGATCTAGCCAACGAGGCTTTACGTTTTGTTATTGGCAGAAACGAAAGAGGCTAGGGGATACCACATTACCAATATTTGTGGTTCCTAGTATGCAAAACACATATGCAACCATCCTTTAAGTATCCGCCTTAAAATAGGATCAACTTTAAGTATCGGCAGATATTTCCGTACTATATTGTGTCCTGTTCATATTGGGCAACTAAATGGAGATTGGTGAGAAAAGGGAATGTTTGTTTTTGTAATTGGTACCAGAAATTTTAGAGCTGTGTAGGAGGGATGTCCCCTATCCCTTCCTGTCACTTTAGTAACAGCTCTATGTATACCAAGGCTTATATTCCCTCTCTTTCAACCTATGTGGAAATGGCTAGTGCTCCCTATCTAGATACTGCCACTCTGCAGCAAGTTACTCTTAGCCCTAACAAACTCGCCAACGGGCTAATTATTTATGATAAGGCCTAGGATGACACTGAAGCACACAACAAACTCATTTGCCCCGTACAATAGTTTTCTATAAAGCAAGAATGAATCTTTTTTACACCACTAACCACATCTCCTGTCAATTTTAAATCCAAAAAGTGATGGTATTCTCCTGAAGCTCATATGTTACATTTGAGATTCTCCCTGGTTGTTATTATATACTCCTAGAAATTTAGGGATTGAAGTGGTTGATCCCTGCCATATCAGTAAGGTATCATCTATGTACCTGAGTATAGAAAATGTCTTCTGCAAAAACATTATTAACCTAATAAATGTACTACTCCTCCCCCCATGACACAAATATATTGGCCAATGAATGGGGAAAAGCAGGAAAGCCCCCATGGGCATCCCTGGATATGAAGAAAAAAATTTTTTCAAACTGAAAGTAGCTTATGTTTCTAAAATGAAATTCGGTAACCATAATAATAATTGTTTCAGAGACCATCCACAATAATACTTCGTAATATTTGTCCAAGTTGACAGATAATGCTGAATGGCCAGGGATGGTGGGATAGAAGTGTACAAAGAGAACTATACACAGAGACCCACATAAAAGGAGGCCTTCCAACAAACTTTGTCCAGCATGATAAGACCATCCCTGGAATCCTTAAGATACAAGGGGATGAAAAACCAGGGGTGAGGTGGCAATCTAACGCAATCCACAGAGATTTTCAAAATAGAATCCGATACCTGAGATAAAGGGCGAAGGGGAGGTGGAAAAACTCCTTTATGTGCCTTTGGAAAGGCATGAAAAAATAGGTGTTCTTTTGGAAATTTAATAACATACTGTCTTTCTGTTTCACGTAATCACCCTAATGCAACTCCCTCCTCCAGTAATCTATCCAATAGCCTTGAGAAACACTTGATAGGATCTGCAGAAGTTTCCTATATACACTACATCATCCAGCATATGGTTAATTTTCACGGGAATAAAGATCACTGACAGTCCCGGTGTCAGAAATAGAACATGTCTGTCTGTCCCTGATGGAGACCTGTCTGTCCTGTATAGTAGCATGCTGTTCTGTAATAGGAGCATGTCCGTCTGTATAGGAGCATGTCTGTCAGTGTCCGTATAGAAGCATGTCTGTCAGTGTCCGTATAAGAGCATGTCTGTCAGTGTCTGTATAGGAGCATGTCTGTCAGTGTCCGTATAGGAGCATGTCTGTCAGTGTCTGTATAGGAGCATGTCCAGTGTCCGGCCTGGGGTGGTTCTGGGGCCCCACCAGGGAGTTGACTGTGGGGGCCACCCTTACTGTATGTAAAAAATATTACCGGCCTCTCTGACATAAATGCGCCCATTTACCACATTTACAGGTAGTGCAAAACAGAAACTGTTATTGTGTAGAAAAATGTAGTCACACATTTGTCAGTCTAAACACATATCATAGACACAGGGCCTAAGTAGCTCCATCTATACCCCCAATCAGCCCACATACAATATCCCCCCTCCATGATTTCCTATGTCACGCACCTCACCACCTTCTAAAATATACACCAGCGAGAAGGTAAAAGTGTAACTCCTATCACAGGGTCAGGTGTTCTCTCACTCTTACAATCAGGGACACATGTACTCTGCCACTATACCCGCGCCGTACACTGCCACTAAACTAAAGACGATATAAACTACACCACCGCCATATAGAGACCACCATAATGATTCAGACCCAGCACAGGTATAACCTACAACACCGCCATATCGAGAGCACATAGTGATCCCGACACCAGCTCAGGTATAACCTACAACACCGCCATATAGAGAGCACATAGTGATCAGACACCAGCTCAGGTATAACCTACCTGAGGGGACTTTAGTCCCCGACTCCCGGGCCAGTCTCTGGGCCCTCGGGACGCAGGGCCCGGGCGTTCAGGGACCGGATGCGGCGGACGGGGCCCGGGGAGCGATGGCACTGCCTCCGGGGCCCCCAGCAGTTCGGGTGGGCCCACCAAGGGATTCAACGATCCCCCGGTGGCCCAGTCCGAGCCTGAGCATGTCTGTCTGTATATGAGCATGTCTGTCAGTGTCTGTATAGGAGCATGTCTGTCCGTATAGGAGCATGTCTATCTGTGTCTGTATAGAGCATGTCTTCTGTAATAGGAGCATGTCTGTCAGTGTCTGTATAGGAGATATCTCCCTGTATTCTCTCCGTCTTCTCTCTTAGAGAAAGGGAATTATCTCCAGATACAGACAATCTTACATACAGTGATGTATTTTTTGTACTAATCACTTTGTTATTCCAGTATTTTCATCGATTTATACAAACTTTTTCTTTGATCCATCTGTTGTCCTGTGCGCAAAGACTATATATCAGCCAATTATGAAATCAAAACTACAAACAACAAAACAATTACTTGAAGAGGGTCAGGAGACCTACACAGTGCTCGGAGAAGGAGACTGGCTTAAGAACATTCACTTTGCATCATTTTGTCCTGATCAAAACTTTGGACTGTAGATAAGAATGGAGACCTTCACAGAGGATCCTCAGCAGATGACGGTGGATACATAAAAGAAGCTGACTTTTTGGGATCTGGTTACCATTAGTTTTGTTTTCTTCGTTTCACAAAAGACAAGACGATCAGTAGTATCCTCAGCTTTCAGTTCCTTCCTGAACAAGGGGAAAGAGCTTCTGAGAGCCCTGAGGTGATAGAGGAGAAGATCTACAATAACAGGAGCACCTCCGTATTGAAGCACACCTTCTCGTGAGTATTTTTGAGATTCTACTACATCAACTAAAAATATCAACTGCCTCCCATTGCAGTGCTCGGGTTTGGGTTGTTCTGAACAAGCCACTACTTTCCGGAAGGGATGGTAAAGCGTAGTTCACCCAAATAGGAAAGAAGTCCAGAGACTCTGGGGACTGCATTGAACCAGGGCACTTCTTTAACCCCTTCCCATAATGGGACATTCAGGGGATTGTGCGAGATCTGCTTGTGAGCAACACATGAAGTCAGCAGTATGTTATAACTGGGTTGTAGGCCCACGACCAGAGCTTGCTCCAATCACAACCAATTACCCCCTAAGATGCCATAGGCAATTGAAACCGTGGCAGCTACGGGAGAGACTAAGTGGGGGGGGACAGGTGTCAATAATGTGACCATAAAAAAGTGAAAAGGGGAAGAAAAAAAGGAAAAATAAAACACAAAAAAGTAAAAACATGCACTCCTCCGAATCGCCCCCCAAAAAGATCAAAAATAATGACCTAGCCTATAAAACTGTCACGTTATTTACGTGCCGGATGAATGCTAAAGAAAAACAATGAATAATTACTATTTTTTTAATATTCTGCAGCACATAAAATGGAATAAAAAGTGCTCAAGAAGTCAAATAAACCTCAATGTGATTAAAATGAAGTCATCAAATCATCACACACAAAAAAGCACTCATCCAGCTCTGTATACAGAAAAATAAGTTATACCAATTGTTACATAGCAGTGATTGAATGTTTTTACACTACAGCATAAAAGAAGATATCAATTGGGTATCACCCTAATCGTATTGACCCACAGAGGAAAACTCGCATTTCATGTATACTGTACAGTACACATGGATTTAAGGATGGTCAAAAAGCCTTGTCGTCCCAAAAATGGCAAAAATAAAAAGCTAAAATCGAAAAAAACAAGCCCTTAATCTGTTCTATATACAGAAAAACAAAAAAGTTACGGCTCTCAGACTGACGACAAAAGAATGCATCTATTGTGTAAAAGTAATAAAACCTAAAAAACTGTATAGAAGAGATATCGTTGTAATTGAATCGACTGTAGAGTAAAGTTATGTTGAACACTGAAAAATTAAGCCCAAAAACTAATGGGGGAACTGCGTTCCTCCCGCCCCCCCCATTTTTGCGGGCTCAAAAAGCTTTGCAACACCTGTGGGCTAAAATTGCACAATACAACCCTAGATAAGATCCTTAAAGGATGTTTAGTCCAAAATGTGGTGGCTTCTGGAAGGTTTCACTTGTTCTGCTACTTTGGAGGCTTTGTAAGTGTAACATGGCACCCACCAAAATTTGCGTTCCAAAAGCCAATTAGCGCTCCCTCACTCGTACGCCCTGCCACGCGACCAAACAGCAGCCACATATACGGTACTGCCCAACTTGAAAAAAATTGTTTAGCGAATTTTGGAGTGACTTATTTCCAAGATTCCCTGTGAAAATCAAGCATTTTCAGCTACAACTACATATTATTGATTTTTAATTTTAAGTTTTCACCACATAAATCCTATGGGGTCAATATGATAACATCTGCTTGGTAACATCTACTTTATTCCAGTTAATAATGGATACAAATTAAATATCTGCAAAAAAAAGTTGAATTTTGAAGTTTCACCTCCACTTTGTTAAACACTTGACAAATCTCCTTAGTAATGTTTTGAATACTTAAACTTTTTTTATATGGAGTCATTTATGGAGGTATCTAACATACAGGCCCCTCAAAGCCAGATCAGAACTGGACTAGTCCCTAAAAAAATTATGTTGCAAATTTTCTTCAAAATGTGAAAGAATATTACTGTATTTCTAAGCCACCTAATGTGATAATAAAAAGACATTTAAAAATGATACCAGCATAAAGTTGACGTATGGTAGATGCCAGTGATGAACTATTTTATGTGGTGTAACTATATGTCTTACAAAGACATTTTTGAACTTTGAAAATGTCAAATGTATTAAAATTTTCATGACATTTTGATATTTCTACAAATAAACAAGGATTGTATATCCAAAATTTATAGTCACACATGGGTGACAGGTAAGACGGGGCTGCGCCAGTAATCTGCTGTACTTTTGAGCCAAAAAGAAATGTTGTTGAAACAGGTTGCACTTCAAATTTTGGCACGATAAGTCCCTTGTAATGCGCCAAAGACACTTTTTAGTGCACCTATGTTTAGGAGCGTTCTGGGGGCGTCACACTATAATAGTAGAAGTAGACACATTTTTGATTCTTTGATGCCAAACAGTTAAAAAAGCCAGACCAGGGTAAAGATGGTTCCTGAGCCAGACTTTTGGTATTGGCTCTACACTGCCCTGTATGCATGGCCTGCAGAAGAACAGACCAGGGTAAAGGGGGTGCCTGAGTCCAGAACTTTTGGTATTGACTCTACACCTGCCCTGTAATATGGACCTGCAGAAAAACAGAACCAGGGGTAAAGGTGGTGCCTGAGCCAGACATGTGGTAATGGCACAACACTGCCCTGTATGCATGGCCTGCAGAAAACAGACCGGGTAAAGGTGGTGCCTGAGCCAGACTTTTGTATTGACTCTACACTGCCGCTGTAAGTATGAACCTGCAAAAAACAGCCCAGGGTAAAGGTTGATATGCCGGGAGCCAGACTTGTGGTATTGACTCTACTCTGCGCCTATAAGTATGATCTGCAGAAGAACAGCCAGACCCTGAAAGGTGGTGCCCTGAGCCAGAGTTGTGGTATTGGCTCTACACTGCCCTGTATGTATGACCTGCAGAAGAACAGACCGGGGAAAAGGTGGTGCCAGAGCCAGCACCTGTGGTAATGGCTTCTTACACTGCCCTGTATGTGTGACCTGCCGAAGATCCAGATCAGGTAAAGGTGAATGCTAGAGCCAGGCTTGTGGTAGATGGACATCAACACAGTGCCTGAGTAGAGCGAGTACCAGGTAGGCTTCCCAGAATATAGCGAAGTCACGGACGAAGAACACAGCTCCAACACCAGTTCAACAACAGTTTCATTTACGGAACTTTTTAGGAAAGTATGTGTTTTTTCAATACAGGTTCTAGGTACAGCTTTAAAGAAGGCCAGTCAGTCAGGATACAACGCAATTTTATTTAACATAGGAATCAATCAATTATGATCAAATATAACATATAAGTAAGAGAATAAACTGGTTACCGAAAATAGTGTGACATTGGGGACAGTTTTTCTAAATATGTATTTATAAATGTTAAATACTTACAAACTTCACCTCAGAGCTTATAACATCACCTAGTTTTTTGATAACATCCGCATTGAGAGCTTAATGGTCGAAAAACAGTGAGGACTTCAACACCGTGCACAAGCGTCCTTACCGCTGGTGCCAGAGCTTCTAAAATACAACAACGCTTCTCTGGATTCTTAAATTGTCTTAAACAAAAAAAACAGCATACACACCTACGTATTGTGTCCACTTAGAGATCTTTTTGCATTTCCTTCATCTTGTACCATTGGAGGGGCCAGCCCCTGAGTCCTAAGATAAGGAAATACAGAATCACACAGAAACCAACGATGCTGTGCCCCAATTAGGTCGTAAATTAATGAAGTCTGAAGTCTTGAGAGCTAAACAAAAAAAAAGAGTATGCAAAGCTGTGTCCTTATAACTAAGAAGGGCCGAATCGATTCTAACGAGTGGATTCGTTTAGAATTTCAGAAAAAAATACGGACGGAACGAAGTCGAACTTTGGGGTACTTCGGAGAACAGAAGTGTGCTTCTGATTGAAAAATGGCGTGCGAGCACATGCGCCACAAGGGGCAAGAGCCACTCTGGGAGGAAGAAGGGCCAATATCCTGCATGAACTGTGCAGAGGTAAGCCAATCAGAGACCGGCGGGATTCTGTGACGGTTCACCCGCACTATAATAAGTCCGGGCGGAACGCCGGAGCCACACACCTCTCACGTGCTCATCAGAAGGTGCTGCCGGCGGCTGAGAGCTCTTACTGAAGATTGATTTTTATATAGCGAATTTCTGTGGGTGTCCTCAGCTTGACTCAGAGACTGTTCTCTTAATGTTCTATTTTCTAATTTTGAAGGGGTATTGGGATCTGAAATCAGTGTGCGTCCCACTACAGCGTGCAAATACATTCATTAATCCAAGTGGGATCCTAAGCCATAATCCTGTTGTATTCATTTAAAGAAACAGCGGTTTTTACAAAACAAATACCACTACGCATTTTTGGCTGCTCAATTCTATTGCGCAATATACTATCCAGAGGTTAAAGTAACGTTGTTTGGCTGGTGTGCTGACCCCAAAAACCGTCTTATTTCAACGCAAAATATATAAATTTTTCCTGTAGCCTTAATTCACAAGTAAAGGTTAATTTACGAACTAGATCTCTTGTTGAGTGTGGGTGGGTAGAAAACACGCAATTAGTAAACGCTACAAAGCTACTATTTTGTGGGGCACAATTTCTTTGGCGCAATTTACATCAGGGGTTAATTAACGTTTGTTTTGCTTGGAGTAGCTGACCCAGAAACCTCTTTTTCAAGCCAAAATATATATAATTTTATCCTGTACCAAAATCCCAAGCAAAGGTTAATTACACTGATATCTCTTGTTGTGGTGGGACATAGAAACACGCAATAGTAACACGCAACAAAGCTACATTTTGTGGGCTCAATTCTTTGGCTCAATTTGCACCAGAGGTTCATTAAGCGTTTTGTTTTTGCTGTGTGCTGACCCCAAGAAAACTGTCTTTTTAATGCAAAATATTAAAAATTTTTCCCTGTAGCCTAAATCACAAGCAAAAGGGTTAATTACCAACTGAATCTCTTTGTTGTGTGGCGTAGAAAACACGCTATTGTAACACGCAACAAAGCTATTTAGTTTGTGCGGCTCAATTCTTTGGTGCAATTTACATCCAGGTTAATTAAGCGTGTTTTTGCTGGTGTGCTGACAAAAAAAACCGTCTTTTTCAACGCCAAAATATATAAATTTTTCCTGTAGCCTAATTCACAAGCAAAGGTTAATTACAACTGTATCTCTTGTTGTGTGGCGTAGAAAACACGCAATTGTAACACGCTACAAAGCTATAGTTTGTGGGCTCAATTCTTTGGGCGCAATTTACATCCAGGGTTAATTAAGCGTTGTTTTGCTTGTGTGCTGACAAAAAATAACCGTCTTTTTCAACGCCAAAAAAATTTTACATTTTTCCTGTAGCCTAATTCACAAGCAAAGGTTAATTACAACTGTGTCTCTTGTGTGGGGCGTAGAAAACAACCCGGCAATTGTAAACACGCTACAAAAGCTACTAGTTTGTGCGGCTCAATTCTTTGGCGCAAAAACATCCAGGGTTAATTAAAGTTGTTTTGCTGGTGTGCTGACAAAAATAAAACCGTCTTTTTCAAACGCCAAAATATATACATTTTTCCTGTAGCATAATTCAAGTCCGAAGGTTAATTAAGCCTGTTTGTGCTTTTCCATTTAGTAAAACCCCAACAGTGTTTTTTAAAAAAAACGGCACATACATAAATTTTTCCTGGCCCATTTGTGGAGCGCAATTTATATCCAAGGGTTACCCAAGCTTTTACTGGGTTCATTTGGAGTCAAAAACAGGGTGTAAAATTTTATCAAATACAGAAACTATCATCAAACATTGTCCCGTACATTTTACGAAACAAACAGGGATGTCAAGACAGACAGGGGGGCAGGCTCTGTACCGCGAGTGGCAGTGCACAAAAAATTCCGAACAGGCCCAGGTTGCGCACGCAAGGGGTGTCGCAGCAGGGTTTACTCGGTGAGGCCACTACTTGCCGCTGTCATCTAGCGGCCAGTGTGTTGTTCAGCAACCCAAGGGTTCTTGATTGGTTGCCCAGGTCCCCCTAATCCCCCAGATGACATCGACAACCCAGCCAAGAGTCGGGGGAACTCAGGACACAAACCCCCTTAGTTGCATGGCCCGGGAGCGGGTCAGCCAGCCCCACCAGTCAGGCCCGCCTCTGTTCCCATCCCGTTCCTCAGCCAGAGATCTACTATGGGTCTGGCCAAACGCATGCAGCACACCATCCGGTGGCCTGGGAGAAACGTGGCTCAGATGTGGTGGTCCATCCTGCCGCCGCCGCAGCAGCAGCGCCCAGTGGCACGCATGCCATTGCAGCCATTCAGGGCTCCCCAACCTCTGCAGAAGGGAGCTGTTTCTCTTTGACATCATCTCCCGGTCCAGATGCTCCTGCCTCCTCGCTACTCATGGCGCCCAGAGTTCCTTCACGAGGCAATTGCAAAAAAGACAACAGTAAAGCGTCCAACCAACAAGGTGCAGCAGCTGACCGTGCTCCTGTCCAAGTTGTTGGTTACTGGGAGTCCCTCCCTTTCCAAATGGTGGACTCTGCACCGTTCAGAGAACTATTGGATTGTGCCTAGCCGAGATGGAGAGTTCCAAGCCGTAATTTCTTTTCCAAAAAGGCAGGACCAGCACTTCATAAATATGTAGAACAGAAGGTGGGTCAGTCCCCTTGAGCTTACGGGTTTGTTCCAAGGTGCACGGCAGCGCGGAGTTGGAGCTGCAACTACGGTCAGGGCCAGTACATGTCCTTTACGGCCCACTGGGTGAATGTGCTTCCAGCCCAGGGACACCAACAACTTGGACAGGAAAACGCCCTTCTCTCCACGTTGTCAAACTGCTCCCTGCCCAAAATTCCCCTCCTCGTTCCACCACCCCCACCATCCCCGCCTCCACAAGACTGCTCATCCCCTACCACATGTGTAGGGCACAGCGGTGCACCAGTTCTACACCGGCTGCCTCGGCGAACGAAGTCACACAGGGGAGGAACTGCCCCCGCCCTCA
>JAODAL010063944.1:0-18979 GCA_025379985.1 Phyllomedusa bahiana
AAAAGGGGGGGGCGTTGGTGGGAAGTTGATGGGGGTGCTCTCGGGGAAGTTGATGGGGGTAGTCTCTGGCTGGGAATGTTGATGGAGGCGCTCTCGGCTGGGACAGTTGATGGAGGCACTCCCGGGCTGGGACAGTTGATGGAGGCGCTCTCTGGCTGGGACAGGTGATGGAGGCGCTCTCTGGCTGGGACAGGTGATGGGGGCAGTCTCTGGCTGGGACAGGTGATGGGGCAGTCTCTGGCTGGGACAGGTGATGGAGGCAGTCTCTGGCTGGGACAGGTGATGGAGGCAGTCTCTGGCTGGGACAGGTGATGGAGGCAGTCTCTGGCTGGGACAGGTGATGGAGGCAGTCTCTGGCTGGGACAGTTGATGGAGGCGCTCTCTGGCTGGGACAGATGATGGAGGCGCTCTCTGGCTGGGACAGATGATGGAGGCGCTCTCTGGCTGGGACGGTTGATGGAGGCGCTCTCTGGCTGGGACGGTTGATGGAGGCGCTCTCTGGCTGGGACGGTTGATGGAGGCGCTCTCTGGCTGGGACGGTTGATGGAGGCGCTCTCTGGCTGGGACGGTTGATGGAGGCGCTCTCTGGCTGGGACGGTTGATGGAGGCGCTCTCTGGCTGGGACGGTTGATGGAGGCGCTCTCTGGCTGGGACGGTTGATGGAGGCGCTCAAGGTGAGTAAAATTTTTTTTTTTAATCTGCAACTGTATTGGAACAGATGTATGAGACAGAGTCTGCCTGGAATGCAGAGTCTGCTGTGGAGTGGAGTGTCTGTCTTGTTTCAGGGGACTTGCTGCGGCGGGAGGAAATTGCAGGCTTTATGATTAGAGACCAGGCACTATGTTAACAGGGCTGGCGAGTATAGGAGTTAACCGCAGACCATGCAGTGCTGGGAGTCCCAGACTGAAATGCCGGATGTGCTGCCAGCAGACAAGCACGTCAGAGCTTAAGAAGGCACAAGCGCATCAGAGATCGCAGTCTCAGGCAGCTGCTCAGAGCTCCAAGTTGGTAGGACAGCATGTGAAGCTGTAGAAGGAGGCAAGACTGTGATGGGACCAACAGCTTCAGTCAGTTTTCCCAACTTGCCTCAGGTCAGAGTGTTAGGCTGGCCAGGTGCTAGAAAGGCAAGGATTAGTGCAGTCCACAAGCCTTAGCCCAGGGACCAGAGATAGCAAGTGAGCTCCTGGAAAGTCTGTGTACAGTGCTGCAGGCACCAGAGGGGGGAGTGCAGATGCCCAAAGATGGAGTGTTACCTTGCTGGCTGCACTTGACTGGTAGGCCGCAGATACAGAGCAGATGGATCTTTAGTTCTGTACTGTGTAGTCGGTCACCGGAGGGCTCAAAACGTTCCTCAGGAGTTCAGGCATCCTATACTGGAACCCAGCAGGGTGGATGGCAGGGTTATGGAGGTTTAATTGAGCAGAGATGAGGAGTATTCAGCAGAGCTCACAGCAGAAGCAACTGCCGGGTGGGTGGGGCTTGTGCCGGGTGGCTTGTGCGGAGCCGAGATGGAGAGTTCCAAGCCGTAATTTCATTTCCAAAAAGGCAGTACCAGCACTTCATAAATATGTAGAACAGAAGGGGGGCCAGTCCTTGAGCTTATCGGTTTGTTCCAAGGTGCACAGTAGCACGGAACTCTGGAGCTGTAACTATGGTCAGGGCCAGTACATGTCCTTTACCGCCCACTGGGTGAATGTGCTTCCTGCCCAGGCACACCAACAACTTGGACAGGAGACGCCGCTTTCTCCTCCACGTTGTCAAACTGCGACTCCTGCGCCAATGTCCGCCTCCTCCTCTTCCACCACCACCATCATCTCAGCCTCCACAAGTACTGCTCCATCATACCACATGTGTAGGGCACAGCGGTGTCACGCAGTTCTACACCTGGCTTGCCTGGGCGCACGAAGTCACACAGGGGAGTAACTGCTCCACGTCATGCAGCAAGAAATCGATGTGTGGCTTTCTCCGCGCCAACTGCAAATCGGAACCATGGTGACGGACAATGGGAGTAACATGGTGTCCGCGCTGCACCGAGGAGGGATGGTCCATGCGCCCTACATGGCGCACATGTTCAATCTGGTTGTGAAAAGGTTCCTGAAGTCTTCCACCGATCTTCAGAAGATTCTGAAAATGGCCAGGAAACTGTGCATGCACTTCATCCATTCCTCCAAAGCCAGGAACACCCACCTCAAGTTGCAGCGGCAGACCGGCCTCCCCCAACACACTCTGATATGCGATGTTTCCACCCGTTGGAATTCCAGCCTGCACATGTTGGACCGACTGTATGAACAGAGAAAGGCCATTAACGATTTTTTGATGATCCAGGCGGACAGGAGTACTCGCCTGTGTAACTTTGATGTCAGCCAGTGGCAGCTCATGCGTGACACCTGCCGTTTATTGAGGCCATTCGAGGAGGCCACGTTACTTGTCAGTCGCCAGGACTACGGGATGAATAACGTCATTCCACTGCTTCATGTCCTAGAACAGATGCTGAAAAATCTGTCTGGGCAGGGGACTGGAGATGTGGTGACTACATCTCACGGCCACATGAGTCTGCTGGGGACTGAAATGGAGGAGGAGGAGGAGGACATTGGAGCAGAAGCATTGTCTGGTGAAATGAGTGGATTTTCTACCCAGGTGACAAGAGAGGAGGAGCAGGAGCAGCTGGAGGAGCTAGATGGAGATGAGGAAGACGAGGCAGATGACCCGCAAGCATCGTGGCAGTATACAGTGGAGATGGAGGCAGGGAGCCCCTCGGAGTCACTTGTGCAGATGGTCTGCAGCATGCCGATTTGCCTGGCTAGTGACAGCTGAATAGTCACCATCCGGCAGAGGGATGACTTCTGGCTCTTCACCCTATTGAACCCTCGCTACCGGTCCAAAATGGGAGCCTTTTTCCCAGCTATGGAGAGGGAGGACAAACTTAAATACTATAGGGAAATCCTCCGTAGTCAGTTGGCCGCGGCCTATGTGCGGCATCGCCCCTCCTCTGACAGGTCTGACCGGGGGGTTCTTCAGCGCTCACGTACTACTGCCGCGGCTGCTGGGGAAGGTGGGGGGGTAGGAGCAGTACCAGCTCCATCAGCAGCAACCTAAGTCTGGAGTCACTGATGAGAAGCTTCCTTCACCCGCCTAGTGAGGAGGGCAGTTGCCAGCAGCAGGACCTGGGGCAGACCCTGAACCAACAGGTGGTGGCCTACTTTGACAGCACTCTGCCACCCCAGTTAAATAGATCCGCTGGACTACTGGGCAGCCAAAACTGGGTGTGTGGCCGCAACTTGTCGAGTTTGCAGTGGAGAAGCTGTCCTGCCCGGCCAGTAGTGTGGCATCAGAGCGGGTGTTCAGTGTGGCAGGGCCATCGTTACCCCAAGGAGAACCCGCTTGTCCACAGGAAATGTGGAATGACTGACCTTTGTCAAGATGAATCAGGCGTGGATCGGCCAGGATTTCCACACACCAATGCCTTAGGCGTCAGACTACATCAGCCATGACGCCTCACCAAACTGTGAGAAATGAGTCTGGGTTCAAACTACCTGCCTCAAGCCACTTTCTGATGCCGCACACCACCTGATGCCACACATCTGCTGACAGTTTCTCCATCTGCCACCAACCATCTTTACCAGGGACTGGTTTTGCCACGCACCTCCACAATCTGTCATTGTGCCACTCTATGACGTTATGCTGCTGCTGTTCCTGGTGCCGTGTCATGCACACTGTGTCATTGTGCGTCTCTATGACCTCAAGCTGTTGCTCCTGCCGCCGTCACCTCCACTCTCTGTCATTGTGCCACTCTGTAGCCTACTCCAGTTTTTGCCACCTCCAGAATGTCATTGCGCCACTGTCTGACCTCATGCTGCTGCCACCGTCACCTCCACTCTCTTTCATTGTGCCACTCTGTGGCATACTCCTGTTTTTGCCACCTCCAGAATGTCATTGTGCCACACTCTGACCTCATGCTGCTGCCGCCTTCACCTCCACTCTCTGTCAGTGTGCCACGCTGTGGCCTACTCCAGTTTTTGCCACCTCCCGAATGTCATTGTGCCCCTGTCTGACCTCATGCTGCTGCTGCCGTGACCTCCACACTGTGTCATTGTGCCACTCTGTGGTCTCCTCCTGTTTTTGCCACCTCCATAATGTCATTGTGACACTGTCTGACTTCATGATGCTGCTGCCGTCACCTCCACTCTCTGTCATTGTGCCACTCTGTGGCCTATTCCTGTTTTTGCCACCTCCAGAATGTCATTGTACCACTCTCTGACCTCATGCTGCTGCTGCCGTCACCTCCACTCTCTGTCATTGTGCCACTCTGTGGCCTACTCCTGTTTTTGCCACCTCCAGAATGTCAATGTGCCACTCTCTGACCTCATGCTGCTGTGGCTGCCGCCGTCACCTCCACACTCTGTCACTGATGTTGCCACCTGAGCCCTCATCTTTTTTTTTTTCCAGCTGTCGCTGCCATGACTTTATCAGGCTACATTTCCCCTTCAGTTTTTTGGTCAGTTTTGCCCTCTTAAGTGCCCAGGGAATTTTAGAGTGAAGCGATTCTAAGAGCGGCGGCAGTCATGTGCGTGTCATACTAAAACACAACATTGTATGAAGACCAAACCAAGCTCCCTCTGCATATTTAAGCATGGCACAATGTTCTACAGCAGCCTGCAGGCTCTGTGCAGCCTGGAAATAGCTGTTTTTTAACGTGATTCGTCCCGAAGTAATTCGGACTGAATTTATTTTTGTCGGGAAATTCGGTGACCGAACCGAATTTTTGAGAAATTCGCTCATCTCTAGTCATTTGGTTCAAAGTCACAATATCTCCACCTGGGAACTTCTCAGGTAAAGTCAATACTTAATTGCAGTTGAAATCAATCATTAATAACCACATACAATTGGGTTGGAGCTCATTGGAAGTGGAGGGGTTTCTCCACTAGGCTCAATTTTGGAACGCCTCAACTGCAGTCAACGAATGTTGGAACTTACGGATACACTTCTACATTTCACACTACACTTGATCTTAGCCATTTTTACATTTCTGTTCACTCTGTTGTTTAAATAATGTATTGCCTTTATTCTATGGGTTGATATGATTAAAGCTTTATTATACATGTCTAGCTTTCTGTATTTTCCTGCTTTTATACAATAAAAACACAAAAAATAGCTTTTATGTTGATATCCTGACTCAGATAGTCTTTACTATTGTTCCATCACAGGAGCCATATGTGATCTTGCTTCATGCAGGAGAAGATTAAGTTTTCTTTGCCAACATTTTAGGGTACATGGGATTTACTGATTATCTTATTTTTTGTGCGGAGCATAGAAAAAAAAATTATTCGTAATTTTTTGTATTATTGTTTCATGGCGTTTCTGGTACTTTAACCACTTAAGCCAAAAACCTGAAAAGTAGTTAATGACCAGAACATTTTTTTCGTTTTTGCCTCCTTGCGTTTCAACAGTTGTAACTTTATTTTTTTTTATTTTTTTTTTTTGGGGTTTCAAAAGGTTTATTAAGAAAACAAGGCATTACAAATGACTTCAAAAAGAGAACAGTGCCAATAAAATATCAATACTGGCCAATGCGAAGCATATTGGCTCGGCAAACCTTTAAAGGGGGAAATTAAAAACATACAACAGATGCTTTAAAAGATAAGTCATATAACTTTTAAACCTAAAATATTTTTTACAGCTATAAAGGCCGCAGGCTATAAACCACCTAAAAATAACCCAGTCCTTGTAAGTTAAACTAAAGTGCCAAACAGACATAAAAATGGAAAACCAAAACCAACAAAGGGAAAAAATTTTTATGGGCCCAAAGTAGCCGGGGGGGCCCCCAAAAAGGCCCTTTATGCCCACCCAAAGCTTTAATTGGTGTAATCCCCCAAACCCTTGCCTTATAAAGAACAAAACTGTTCAAAACAAGCAAACATTCCAAAACTTACATACCAACATTCAAAAAAGGGGAAAAAGGGGGGGGGGGGGAAGAGTTTAAAAGGCAGGGGGGCGAGTGAAAAGGGCCTGCGATGTTGGGGGGCCAAAGTACCAAACTCTATCTAAGGGGTTTTCCAAGGTCCGGAAGGCTACCGATTTGGGGGAATTGTAGCCAGGGCGCCCAATTCCGGTTAAAGTTTTTTAAAACCCCGGGCCTTTCTGCCCATAGTTTAGAAGTTCTTCCCATTTTGGTAAACATGGGAGACCCAGTATACCATTCTTAAATTGGGTGGGGGGGTTTTCCGGCCCGCTTTCCAGTGCCTGGGAATGACGGCCCTTTAGCCACGCAAAAGGGATGCCCCAAAGGGAGGGTTTTTTTATAGGGGGAGGCGCCAAATTCAACATAAACAGTAGTGCTGCGGGCAGGAGTTTTTTTAAAGGGACGGATTATTCCAAGACACCCTTTAAATGGCGCGAAACACTGCACTCCAAAAAATTTCTGACAAAACGGGAAAACAGTCCCACCATATGTTTTTTCAGGGTTCCCCTTCACAAAGTCGCACAGCGCCAGCAAGTGCGGGCCCTGGGGGGAAACCCTTTTAAATGAAGCGTATGTGGGACCCTATCCCATAGCCCAAAATTTTTTAAAGCTTTCCCCTTGTCCCCCGGGGTTGCAAAAAAAGCTCAAAGGGGAAAGGGTTTCAAAACTTTTTGTGCCATTGTCAGGGAAAAACTCTGATTAAAAACCTTTTTTTTCCCCATGCGGGCACGGGGAAAGGGAAAGGGTTTTTAATTTCTTTTCCCCTGCGGACAACTCGGAGTACATGTAGATATAGCATTTTCCCGGGGGGGAAATTTTTTGGGGCTGACTCATTTTTTAAAAACAGGGTGGGGGGCCCTTTTGGGTGCTTAAAAGATAATTTCCCAAAAGAGGAGAGGAAGTTTTTTTAGTTGGAATACTGAAAAGTGGAGGCCAATTCCCCCCCCCGGGCCGCCACATCTAATCCTGAAAAAGGGGAAAATTTAATTGCAAACCCCATCACCTGGTAAGACGCAAGGGGACTAATTTTAGAGCCCCAAAGGGGACGGGGTCCCACGCCATGTGGAAAAGAGGGTTTTTGGTCCAAAAAAAGGGGTTTAAAAGGGGGACCCGACCGGTAAATTTTGGTTTTGGGGTATTTTTTTATGAAAACCCAAGGGGGCCTGTCAGGGGGGTGTGTTAAAACAGTAAAGGGGAAAATAAAAACGATTCGCAAAAGTATGAGTCCAACCAGGGAAACGACGAAAGGTTACAGGGGAAGACACACCACTGCCATACGTGTCCACAGTTTCCAAAAAGCTGGGGCAAACCAAACCCCCAGTACTCAAGGCTTATGCTGCAGGCCGGGTAATATTTCCTAAAAGTCAGGGAGGCCAAAACCCCCCAAAGGGGTTTTTATGTCAAAATTTAAAAATTTGCATAAGTTTTTAAAGGGCGAGTGGAGGGCCCAATGAAGGGAAATTAAAGAAAGCGGGGGGAAGGGCTCCAGAAAGATTTTGGGAAAAAGGGTGAAAAGGGATTTTTTGCAAAAGGGTATAAAAGGGGGGCATTTATTGAAAACTTCAAGATTTTAAACCCTTCCCCAAACCCAAAAGGAAGCTTTGGGGGCTTTCGCCCCAAGATTTTTAACCCCGGGGGATCCCCCAAAAAGGGAAAGGGAAATTCAAAGTTGAGGGAGAAGAGGTTTGTTAAGGTGGCCGGAATGGTGATTCCCAGGTACGACAGACCTTTAGAAGGCCACAAAAAAGGGATGGTCCCCGGTTTAAAGGGCTGGGGAAAACCCGGGTTTGGGATAAACCAAACCCCCCATCCCCTCAGACGGGTTTATTTAAAATTTTAAAATTTTTTGACCAGGGCCCAAAGGGCCTAAAGGTACTGACAAAGGGGAAAAAGGGGAATTTTTACCGGTTTAGTTTTGGTAAAAAAAGGGGGCCAATCAGAAAACCCTCTGAACATTTATTTTTCACCCCCAAAGCGACAGTGATACCCTTAATTTTTCGGGCCCTTTGGGCGAAATCGCAGGGGAAAAATTTTTCCCATGCCAGCACGTCAGGAGGGGCCCGGAAAAAAGGGCAGCCTTGTTTTGGGTCCCAAATTTCGAAATTTAAAAAAAGGATCTATAAGGCGCCGTTAATTTTAAAGCTTAGCAGAAGGGGAAACGAAAAAAGGGCCAGAATCTTGGAAAAAAAAAAAGGTCCCTTTTCCCTGGGACTCGAAGGGGGGCCGCTATTGAAAACCCAAAATTTCCTGTCGGGGCCCTTTTGTCGGCGCCAGGGGATAGAATCATAAAGGGTGATCTTATGGGTTTGGAAAGGAAAAATGATGTCAATATTTTTTTCAGAGTTTTTTGCTCGGGTTTCCCTCTTCCCGGGACAAAGCCCACCGGGCCCAGGGTGTACGGGGTTTCCTGGGGTACAGTTGGGTTGAGTCTTTTTCGCCAGTAATTTTTGCGTACATTTAACTTCTACATTTAAAAAAAGGAAAAATTGGGTTAACTTTGCAAATTGGGGGAATTTTTACCTGGCTTGGTTTATAAAGGGCCCAAAAAAAAATGGGCCCACATGGGCAGAAGCAGGAAAGGGGCCCTTTTTGGGGACAAAAAATTTTTTAAAAGCACGGAGCAGAAAGAGGTGTCAATTCCCCCAAAAAACCGTCTTATAGAATCTATTTTTAAAAATCCATGGGGGCCCGGGACTCTTCCCCCCTCGGCAAGCCCCCGGAGACAGGCAAATTTTCCAGTCCGTAAACGGAGATTTTAAACCTGAAAATCAATATCAGAAGAACTCGGAGGAAAGGGGGGGGAAAGCCCGGGCCCCCGCGGAGTGGGGGCTTGTTTGGGGATTAAAACAGTTTTAGAATAGAAAACATGAAAGGTTTTCCCCTATCTCACCGCCGTGTGGGGGCCAAAATTTCCGTCTGCCCCACTTGATCGGGGGGATGTTTCATGGCGATTGGGGGTTGCCTCAACGGGCCCCTTAGGGTAACATCCGCCCGGGATTTAAAAACCCCTGTACTCATAAAAACGACTGCGGGCCAACCTGAGGAATCGTTTTCCACGAGGGCCCCCCCGTAAACCCCCCCATCACCCCCGTAGCCTTTGGGTCTAACAATTTTTCCCCGTAAGGGTTTTCCCTCGCTAGAGCCCGTTTTTGTTTGGGGCCTTTCCCGCGGGAGACCCTTTGAAAAGGATTTTTCCAAACTGGGCGTTTTTTTCCCTCTTCAACCCGAGCCATGCCCTTTTACAGGACGCCTCGGGACAACACACTTAAACGGGTTTCCCCTTGGGGTCCCAAAGGGGAAGTAGAATCATTTCCCCGGGTCCGAATAAATTCTGCAATAGTTTTTTAGATATAATCCGCAAAACATCACGTCCAGTAGCAGAGATTCGGTTTAGGGGGGGCCACGGCCAAGCGGGCCCTTTTGAGGCAGAAGGGAGGGGCAACCCAACAGGGAGACAGGCGCGTGGGGGGACAAAAGGGAAAGTTACCCACCCCGGAAAGGAACCCAAAGGGGAATGCCCCCGTGCGACAAAACCCCCAAAAGTAGTCCCCAAAAGGCTATACAAAATTATGAAGGGGGGGGGGGTAGAAAAAATAAATTTTTTTGTCCTTTTGATGTTGTAGCGCCAAAAAATCGGCAAAGTTTCAGTGGGGTTAAAGCTCTTTTAATAAACTTTAATGGACCATTGGGAAAAGGGGACTTACCCGCAGTTGGGCTAACCCCCGGGGCCATGTTTGCGTTCAGGGTCCCCCCCAAAAGGACTATTTGTTTCCTTGGGGGTAATGGCGCTAGCTTCTCCTTAAGTGAAAAAAGGGAAGCCTGCCCCTTTTCCCTGGTTCGGGGCATAAACATTGACAATAGTAAAAAAACTAACCCCCCTATTTCAAGGATCAGGATGATATAAACGCCCTTTTTGGGGTCAATCCACTTTCTCGCCCCCGTTTCACAAAGGGTTTTTTGGTTAAAGGGTATTGCCCCCTCCCCTGGGGCCGGGCTCCCGACAATTCGCCCAAAAAAACCATGTGGTGTAATATTTTTTTTCGGATGTTAGGGACCGGCCCCCCCTTGAAAAGGATCCCTGCAGACAAACAATTTTAAATTCGCTTTTTTTGGAAGGGGGAGAAATACCCGAGATCTCTTGCTGGGGGAAAATTGAGGCCCTTTGTGCAATTTTAAGGGGGGCGAAAGACCATTCCCCATGGGTCCTAAACCCCCCAAACGAATCAGAGTTAAAGGGGGGGGGAAACGGGGGAAATATTGGGGGGAGGAAAGAGGGGGGGAAAGGGGGAACTATTTACTCCACTTTTCAAAACACACAACCAAAAGCAGGCCCAAAAACCCGGCCCCCTTGGAACTTGAAATCGGCCCAAATTTTCAGCCAAATGTCCCTAGGGGCCCTTTAAAGAAAGGGCTGTACCGGGACTATTTCCTACTGGGGTTTACAAATCTAAAAGAGTCCCCGACTAAATTTTACGAACATAGTGTCCAACTCCAACATCCATATAAAGTTTTTCATAAAAGAGAACCCAAAAAAAATTTAAACCCAAACCCGAATGTAGAATGGGAACGAAGGGTTCCTAAGAAAAGGGGGGGTTAGGTAAAAAACCCGAGCAAGAGAGGATAAGCTTTGAAACCCTTTTGCCAGCCCGGGGAATCCAGGCAGAGGGGGGGGGAAAAGGGAAAGGGAAAAAAAGGGGGGAAATGGAAGATGAAGGGAAAATTTTGGGAAAAACGAGGAAGGGGAGGGGAGAGAAGAGAAAAAGAAAAAAGGAAAAAAAAAAAAAAAAAAAGGGGGAGGGGGGGGGGGGGGGGGAGGTTTTGGGGGAAAGGGAAAGGGGGAGCCAGGGGGAGGGGAAAGGGGAGAGAAACGGGAAGACCTTCCCCACCTGTGGAGGTCAAAAACCCCAAAGAGGGGAACCATTCTTTTTTGACAACAGATACTCCATAAAGGAAACCCCTTTTTAAGGAAACCTAAAGGGGCCCCCCTCAAGCCACCCCCTCCAAAAGAGCCCACGGCGGATTGGGATGCCCGGGAAAAGTCCGTATGATTTATTTTACTCTGTTTTCCTCCCCCGGGGGGGGGTCCCGCACCTCCCGTTGTTTCGGGGGTTTGGGTTTTTTTTGGGGGACAATCCAAAGGGGGGGGCCCCTGGGTGGGGAAAAATGGTCCCCGAAAGTTTTTTAAATTTTTTGAGAAAAAGACGGAAGGTCCCCTCAGGGGGCCGTATCGTGAGGGACTTTTAATTTCCCCGTATGAACAGAGCCAAAAGGGGGGAAACCCCCAAAGGTAAAGGATATGGCGTTCTTTGGGAGCTTTGGGGAAAAAGGGGTTTTTTTGGGCAGCTCTCTGTGCCCCAAGTGTTCCGGGTAGGGCCTGAAGGCAGGGGTATAGGTGGGGTCTTTGAAGAAATTCCTGCCCCCGACGGCCCAAAAAGCCCGAATGTCTCTTTCAACTTATAAAGTGAAAACCCCACAAAAAAACGGGCCCTTAGGCTTTTTGGGATCCAATTGGGGGGACGAAGACTCTGTGGGCTCGTCAAAATTTTAATGTGGGGCGACGGAATTTTTCCCCCATAATCGTTTTAAGATCCTGGGGAAGTGGGGCGGATAAGTTCGTTGGATGTAATTGGGTTCAGGCAAGCCCCGGGTTTTGATTTTTTTTCCGCCGCTCCTATTTTCAAGATCATTTAACATGGGTTTCTTTGGGTGGGGAATAATTTGGGGGGAATGTTATGGACGAGGGGACTGAAGAAACCTTGGGACAAATTGGAGTTAAATTTCTGATTTTTGGTTTCCCAAAGAGGGTACCTTTAAACCCTTTTGGAGGATTTGCCAGAAACTGAAGGGGAGAAAAGTCCTGTCTGCAATTTAGTTATGATATGGGGTTTGTCCGGGCAGAGTGGTTTCCCCCCGGGGAAGGGAAAGATTGTGGGAAATCATGAAGACCCGCGAGCGGGACTTGGGTTTTATTCTTCCTCCGCATGGGATAGGGGAGGGCCCCCAAGAGCTGTGATTCGTCCCGGGTGGGAAGGTACTTGGCAAGTGCCGGGAAAGGTTTTTCCCGGGTCCGCAGAGCCAAATTTTAAAGGATTCGGGATTTGTAAAGGGAAAAGGGCCAGAGGGCGGCGTCCCATCCCAAAAGGGGGGGTTTTTTGGTGGAAATGGGTTTGGGGGAGGCGGTGCCCCACCGCTCCCCGGTTTTTTTGGCCCCGGGGAGCTTTGGGGGCCAGGGGTCCCCCCAAGAAAGCCCCTGGAAACCCCCGGGGGAAAAGGGGTTTGTTTAAGGGGGGGGATGTCCCCGGATTTCCAAGGGGCAGGTGTTGGGGCTATCTTAGGGGCATAAAAGCTTTCAAACCGAGCCTAGATTTCTTTTTTTGCCACAGGGCGGGGTGGGCCCGGGGTTCCTTTTGCAGCAAATCCCTTTAGTGTAGGGGTCAAATTTTGCAAAAAAACCCCGACAGGGTTAAAAGCAGGACTCTTCAGCCGGGGAGGAAACACCAAGGGGCCCCCAAATTTTGGTGAGCAAATTGGAGAACCAAAGGGGGAGGGTGGTTTTGGGGGCAGTAGGTGCACGGTGAAGGGACCGGGGAGCCAAAAAAAGGGGGACCTTTGGAGTTTCCCTTGCTCCCAAAAACCCACCCCCATACCTTGGGGGACTGGCCGGGAAAGCCGTCCCGGGGTTGGGGGCCGGGGCCCTTTCGGGGGGGGTGCCCCCCTCGGGTTCCCCTGCGGGGAGTGCCTCAGCGGCGGGGCTCCCCCCTTTTCCCTCTGCTCGGCTTCAGGGTGGGGGACCTCAAAATTTTGCGGGGCCCTGGCCCCCCGGGGGCGGGGCTGAGATCGCAGGGCCTTTGGGGGCGTGGAGAAAACCCGGGGTCCCAAAAAGTCTTCCCTCCCAAGTGGGCCCAAACAAGCTTTTCTGCCACCGCTTGTTGCCCCGGGGGGGGGGGGGGGGGACGTCGAACCCCGGGGGCCCCGGAGGGGGTTTAGTGTGGCCCGGGGTTTCCCCTAGTAGCCGGGGGTCAGTCCCCCTTGGCATCGGGTTTACAGCATTTTGGGGGGCCCCCCGTCTGCCTTTGGGGGTCTGGCCCCTGTTGTCCCCGGGGGTTGTTTTCCCGTTGCCGTGGGGGGCGGGTCGGGGGGGCTTCCTGCTGAAAAGTAGGGTTTCCATGTCCCCGGGGAGAAAGGGGGACGGGGGGAGGGGGTTTGGGGGCTTTTTTCCCCCTACTTTTTCCCCCCCTGAAAGAAGGGGTCGGGGCAACCCCCAAAACACCAAAAACAGGGCGAGGAGCTCTTTAGGACAAATCCCTTTACACGGCCATTTCTAGGGCAAGCCCGCCCTCCCCCTAACTTTATTTTTTTTAAAACTCAGGTTTGGGTGGGCCTTGGTTTTTTTCTTTTAACAAGTTGGGACTTTATGGGGGGGTTTGGGGTTTTAAAAATTTGCTTATAAATTTAAAATGCATAAATTTTTTTTTTTTATTTTTTTTTTTTTAATTCTTTTTTCACCTTTTTTACAAAAATTTTACACTTAATCACTTGTTAGATTAATTCTACAGGGTTTTTTACGGGCGTGGAACCCAATAAGGGGTTTTTGGTTTTTTTGTGTGTGTAATGTATGCACAATTAAATTTTTTTTTTAAAAAATTATTATTTTTTTATTATTTTATTTCTTTTTTTTTTATTGTTTTTACACTTTTTTTTGTTTTTTTTTTTTTTTAAAAAAAAAATCCCGGGAAAAAAACTGTTACAATTTTTAAATTTTTTTTTAAAAGGGTTAGGAAAAGATTAAACATATTCATAAAATTGGGTAATACATTCAAAAACTTTGGGCACTTTGAAAACAGGCCCGTTTATCCCGGGCACCACACAATATGTCCTAGCAAAGGGCTTCAAAACACAGACCGCTCTGGGGGCCCCTCTATGTCCCCCCGGGGGGCCCGTTCAGGGCCCTCTTCCCCCGGCTTGGGAGTGGGACCCGGGGTTTTTCCGATCACCCGACCCCGAGCAGGGGAAACCCTTTAATTGCGCTGCGGTAACGCACTGCCCGGCCCAATCAAAGGGTTAAAGGGACCGGGTTTCGGGGGGTTTCCTCCGCTCCCCGATGGCCTTTTCAGGGGGGCCTGGGGATCAGGCTGTGTAAAAACAGCCCAATCCCCACGCAAACCCGGGGTCGCAAACTCCGGTGCGGGCCCAACTGCGACCAGTTTTTGTCAAAAGTCGGGGGGCGGGTTTTTTAAGGGGTTAATGGATTTAAAAATTTTACAAGGGACTCACCAAACTCTTGGTCCAATACCCAAAATATGCTCTTCCCTTTTACGCCCAAACATCGCTTAACATATTTACACCCACATTGGATATTGCCAAACGGGGAAGTAATTCTTAAGGGTTTTTTTGGGTGATTTTTTCCATGAAACATTTTCAGCCAAAACTGCATTATTTTGGAAAAAATTTAATTTTTCTTTTGCACAGCCAAAATTCTAAAAAAACTTAATGAAAGGGTTTCATATAATCACTGCATAAATGGTTTTAAATTCCAAATGGCATGTAGTTTCCAAATGGGGTATTTTTGGGGGGTTTTTTAAAGGGCACCTAGGGTGCTGAAACCTAAATGGCCCCTTAAAGAAAATCCTAATGAAAATGAGACCCCAAAGCCATTAGGGCCCTCCTCCCTTGAGGCTTGTGGTTAGTAAAATTTGGACAGTGGGGGTCCATATGGAATGTCTCTAAAAACACGAATCGGGAGAATATTGAGTTCACGGGAAAAAACTATGTGTTTTAGTGAATAAGGGATAAAAGTTGAAAATCACCGAAAAAAATTACTTTTTAAAAATTTACACCTCCACTCTAGCGCAAAAAATTTTCCTAAATTCTTCAAAGGTACATTTCTTATTGGGGTCATTAGGGGGTTGTCTAACATACAGCCCCCTTAAGCTAGTCGAATTGAACTGCCCCCAAAAAAAAACCAAAGTTTAAGTTTCTTGAAAATGTGAAAAATTTCTACAAAATTTATAAGCCCCTAATGTTGTAAATAATAAAAAGACATTGTCATGTCATCACATTGTCAGTTGTCATGCCTTTGACTGTCTTTCTTCTGTTTTAGCTCTGTTTGTTTTTACTTGAAATGCCCCATTATATCTGTTTTAAAAACTGCTAGTTAGATACAATCTTTATTTTGTCCCATAAAGCTGCCGAAGTTCCCCTGATGTGAATCATAGTCATTCCTCGCAGCCATTTTCTTCAAAAACCTGCTGTGTGGCCCGCATTCAAGACAAACCACATATAAGCTTACGTAGCATCGTTGGTATGTTTCAATTCCCCTCTAGAGTTGAGTTTACATGAGTGTAATTTTGTGTTTACATGTCCCTAAAATTATTTTGTAGTTTTTGGTTAATAGCTGCAGCCCGGACATACCTTTTCCATGTAATGTCTACACGCCTCATTTCTGTACTGATTGAATTTGTATATTCTGGAAATGTTCATGTTATTCACTACTTTGTGTTGTGTTGATTCATGTTGCTACTTTTCAGTGCATCTTTTTCTTCCTTTTATTTTACACTTTCCCTTGCAATAACAGTTGAATTTTCAGACTCGCTCCTGTGTCAGTGAATTGCTGAGAGTTCAGCTGGCTGTCAACTGGTTCCACTCATAGAGAGAAGAGAAGAATAGTTCTAAACTATTTTTTATCTGTCCCACACACAGAAATGTTTGAAAATGGCAAATTTTTACAAATTTTCATGGCACAAATAAAGTAACTTAGGCAAAATCATTACTAACCTGAAGCACAATGTATCACAAGAAAACAGACACTAAACCATGTGGATAGGTAAAAGTTGAAAAAAGTTATTCTCACAAAGTGACACATTTCAGATTTAAAAAACGGGGCCCCCCCCAAAAGGGTTTTGACGGAAAGAGGCGAAGAAGGTGTTATAATCTGGATAACTTTTTTTTTTTACTAAAAAGTTTTTTCTACTGAAAAAGTTCTTTGTGTTAAAAAGGGGGGGTTTATTTTGTGGCAAAACGGTTTTCCCTATTCTGAATAGAAATTTGGGGTTTTCACCTGTGTGAGTTTTTTTTTATGTTCATCAAGATTGATTTCAGTTAAAAAAATTTGCCACATTTGAAAAAGAAAAAAGCCTTTCTTCTTAAGATTTTTCATGTTTAATAAATTCGTTTCTGATAAAAAAAATTTTCCACTTTGAACTGGAAAAAGGTTCTCTCCCGTGTGAGTTTTTTTCAGTTGAATAAGATTCGATTTCAAAGAAAACTTTGCCACATTCTGAACATGAAAATGGTTCTCCCTGTGTGAGTTCTTTCATATCAACAAGACTTGATTTTACAGTAAAACATTTGCCACATTTGAACATGAAAATGGCTTCTCTCCTTGTGAGTTTTTCATGATCAACGACTTTATTTTTACAGTAAAACATTTTGCCACATTCTGAACATGAATAAGCTTCTCCCTTTGTGGTTTTTTCTGTTTTTTTAAAATTGATTTTAATAGCAAAACATTTTTCCCCAAATTTTGAAAATGAAAATGGTTTCTCTCCGGGAGTTCTTTATGTTTAATAAGATTTTATTTCTAGGGAAAAATTTGCCCCATTCCCCGAACATGAAAATGGCTTTTTCCCCCTTGTGAGTTCTTTATGTTGAATAAAATTTGATTTCATAGAAAACATTTGACATTCTGAACATAAAAATGCTTTTCCCTTTTTGGTTCTTTCATGTTTACAAGACTTGATTTTTTAGCAAAACATTTGCCATTTAAATGAAAATGGTTTCTCCCTTTTTTGACATTGTTGATGTTTTTTTGCCCCTCCTGTGACTTTTTTTTTGTACAATATTTTGTGGTGAATCAGAAGAGGACCTGCTTAAAAGAATCTTTTGGGGGGAAGGACTGGGTATGTCTGGATAAATCATGCCCTTCATCTTTTTGATACTACCATCATCTCTTTAAAATTGACAATAAACAGGTCCACGAGCTCTTGGTACAGTCACCTGTCAGGAATAATATAGATTTTTTTTTTAAAATAACATTTTATAAAGCATTTTGCAGAGTACATTAAAACAATTAAAACTACTATCACACACATTTGTCATTCCCTACACTAGGGCGTCACAGGCATTATCTGATATAAAGTACTGCTGGGTGGCAGGGTATCCATTTTTTCATGTAAACCACCCCCTATTTTGAAACAAGGGTGGACCCTTTTAAACTTGGCACCTTAAACCTATTTTCACCCTTTCCCCTAGAGTTGTAAGCTCTCACGACGGGGCCCTCACACCTTGTGTCTCATTTGTTAAAACTTTTAATGTGTAAAGTTTACCCTTGAATTTGTAAAGTGCTGCGGAATTTTTGGCGCTATATAAAGATTTTTATTAAAGACTTATTATTATAAAAATTTTTTTTTTGCTTGAAATTATGAAAATTTGCATCAACATTGTCCTTTCAATATTAAATAAAAGAATTAAGAAAAATTATTTTCAATTTCTTTTCACTTGTTTACACTATGGTTTGAGTTTTCTATAAGGCTATGTTCACACGGCTTAAATTGGGACATATTTTGGCCCGTATTTCGCGGCATACTGCGCTCAATATGGGGCGAGATACGTCCCAGTCATTAGGGTAATCCACAATTCTCATAGAGAACTATGGATTATGCCTCCTCACTCCGCTCGCACAATACGCCGCGTGGGGGAGATAAGTGACATGTCAATTACTAGCGGCGAATACGCGCCACTAGCAATGAATGTCTATGGGGCTGACGTCCCCTCAGCCCCACAGGAGTCGGCGCAAGCTCCCAAAGTCCCGACGATGTCGATTGCCAGTTATCGCCCAAAAAGTTGCAACTACCGTCCCTATTCTTGTATATATTTTGTATTCTTCTCATGTTTCCTCTGTGCGTCTCAGTAAGAAACCATTTAGTGTACTGGAAATTTTGAACCAGCCTCTCAATTCCAGGTTAACTGCAAAATTTTTCAGTGAAAAATTTCCATTTTTTTTGTTTTTGTGGCGTTTCGTATAGATCTGATTGGCTATGAAATATAACTTAGTTTGCTGTATGACCAGGTCATTAGATGGCAAATCTTAACCATTTTATCAATAAACATTTTAGCTACCATCCATATAACATGAGGCACAGGTGGCAGACTATTGGAGGTCTCTTCTTCAGTATCCTCTCCCTGACCATGCAATAAAAACAGTAATGGAGACATTCAATGTTCTCTTCCACATAGAGAGCAATACATTTCTAATTCTAATCCAATATAATTGGAGCCATGATAGAAATTTGCTTTTGGTTGTGCACATTGGCGATGCTGGAATATCGAAAGCATAGATAGCAAAATGCACCATTTTAACCCCTTCCAGACAGTCGGTCATAATAATATGGCTCTAATTTTTTTTCCTCCTTGCTTTCTGAAAGCTATAACTTTTTTTATTTTTCCCTCTACATAGATACATGAGGGCTTTTATTTTGTGGGGCAAGATGTACTTTCTAATGCTGTTATTCATAATACCATAGAATATACTGGGAAACGGCAAAAAAAATTCTAAATTGGGCAAAATGTGAAAAAACCTATTTGTGCCATGTTTGTGGGAGTTTTGTTTTTTACAGCGTTCATTCTTCGGTAAAAATGATAAGTTATCTGTATTTTACGGGTTGATACGCATCCGTCAATATAGTAGGGTTTCCATTATGTTTTTGTACTGTAAAAATAATTCCAAACATTTTCTATTTTTGACATTTGCGTCGTGACACCATTTTGTGCGACCAATAACTTTTTTGTACTAACACCTATGGGCATATGTACTTCCTATAGCTAGCAGTTTGCAATACTTGCGACTCTTTGATTAAATTTATTCCAATTTTAATGGGACATGAAATTACCAAAAAAACAGCAATTTTGACATTTGGAACTTTTTACTTCTATGGTGTTGGGTCATTCCATGTCAAGTGAACTACTAATTTTTACCTCTTTATACCCTTTTAATTTTTAAAGGGGTTGGGTTTTAAAATCCCT
>JAODAL010063945.1:0-18978 GCA_025379985.1 Phyllomedusa bahiana
TTTAATTGGTTTCAAAATTTGGGTTTTAAAAGAATATTTTTATCCTTTTTTTTAAATTTTTGTCTGCAGGATGTACAAAAATCGCAATTCCCGGGACTGTTTTTTTTTTGTTTTTTTTGGGCGTTCACCATACGGGGTTAAATTTAAACCCTGACAGATTTATCGGGTGGGCGGGGACGCACGCCGGGGGATACCAAATATGGGAAATTTTTTTTTTATTTTTGATTTTTTTTTGGGGCGATTGGCGTTTGAAAGGGGAAAAAAGGGGGGTTGTACGTGTTTTTAATTTTTTTTTTTGTGTTGTGTTTTACTTTTTTTTCCCCTTTTGACATTTATTTTTACTTTTTTACTTTTTTTTACTTTATCTTTAACACAATATTTAATTGTTGGTTTGAATGCAACCAGTCACAGTATTTGTAAAGGGGTTTCTGGTTTTCCCTGACAACGCCTTTTCACCATGCCCAAAATGTTTGCGGGCATGGTGACGTCACAGGGTTTACCCCCCGGGGAATTTTCCGTTCAATTTCCCCCGGATCCAACAGGGTCCCTTTCCCCCCTATAGTGCGGGAAACCGCCGGGGGGCAGGGAGGGGGACCACTCCCCCTTTCCCGCCGGTTTTATTATGCAGGCCATGACAGGGTGCGGGAATTTAAGCGGGAAAACACCCGCGGCCCGGGGCCCAAACCCCGGCCGGGGGGGATAAAGGCATGCGGGCCCCGGTTTAAATTTCCCCCTTGGGGGCCCATGTTCGATCGTGCTTGGGGTCGCCCGAAAGGGCCCGCGATCCCCCAGGGCGAAAGGGGTACTCCCTTTGGGGAAGTCACTTTCCCCCAAAGGGGGTTTTCCATTAAAGCCCCATGCGGGGAAAAAGGGTTAAAAAGTTTTTGTTTTGATGAGTGAAGTTTTATCTTCATCTAGTGGTAATCTTAATTTGTTAGGAAGGTCAGTGTGGCTTCTAGAAAAAAGGAAAGCCAACAGATCCTTTCATATCCTTACCCAGCACTTGAGGCCTTTTTAGCATTTTAAAAAGGACGAGGTCTTTTCTAAATGGAAACCTTGACCTGTAGGGAAAGGGGACAATTTTTTCTGCCCCCGATGGACAGGGGCCCTTTTTAAAAGCGTCACAAAGAGATAGGCCATTTTTTTATTAAAAAAGGGGAAAAAAGAGATAACGGTGATTAAAACACATAGTCCAATTTGGGCATAGGGCATAGACATAATCATCGTGGCCCCACCGTTATCACATAGATAAATCTCTAAAGTGTCTAGATTCCCTGTGTTTGGGGGCACCCTTATTTTAATTTGTGATCTGTCCCTAATCCTTTAGACATGTTTCCTTTTATTGGGGGAAATTTTTTGGGGGTAGAGAAAAAAGAAAACGCTTTTAAAGTTTGATCTGCCCAAAAATTTCAACATAGGCCCAAAAAGGTGATGCCGCAGGGGGGACGCGAAACCGTTTTGTCCTTTAGAATCTATTCGTCAGGACCACGGATTCGGGTTTTGGGGGAATTATTTTAAAAATTCGGTGCCCTTTTTAAAAATTATGCAAAGGGGTTTTGGGAATGATGGTTTAAATAAGGGTTTACTTCCGGGCAATTTTCCAATGTTTCCGAAGTACCCTTTTTTTAAATTTTTGCAAAGCCGTATTGTAAATTTTTTACCAAGGAAAATTTTCTCCTCGATTCACTTAATTTTGTTTTTTTCCTTTTCAGATTCTGTGGGTTTTTTTGATCTTTTTTTATTTAGGGGAAAAGGGAATTTTTTTTGTTGTAATAATTTTCCTTTTTTTTCTGCAAACCCCTCAATTTAAAAATTGGGGATTACCCCTTTTTCCAAAAAACCTATTTTTTGAGATATAAACAGTTTGTTTTTTTTTATGTCCCATAGAACATTGTTTTAAATTTTAAAAAAAAAAACCAAAGGGGGGTAAAATTTTAAAATTTTAAAATTTTGACCATCTATAAAGGGGACATTAGGGAACCCCTAAAAGAAGACCCTTTTCCCCAAATACAAAGGGTTTGCTCATTTTTTTTGTTGTTGTTTAAAAGTGGCCCCCAAAATATCTCCAAATTCTTTCCCAAAACCCAAAAAAATTTTATAGTATAACGTGTTTGTAAAAACTGCACAATATTGGGACAATACAAAACGACCCTTTTGGCACATTGGAATTTTTAAAAAAGGCACTTTTTTCAAAAAAGGGGGTTTTAAACACCCATATTTTCCCCGCTAACCATTTTTCCAGCGGGGGACTATAAATATTTTTACACAAGGGAAAAAGTTTAAAACTGTTTTTTGAAGCTACAAAAATTTTTTTATTTACCTTTTTTAGGGGTTTCTGGGTTTCTCTATGACCCGACCTTTTTTGCTTTTTCCCCCTGCTTTTTGTTCTAAACTGAAAAGCAGAGAGTGAAAATTCATCCCCAAAGGGCGCCGGGCCCCCAAAAAAGCCGGGAGCCCCCGAAGCTTGTGTTTATCTGATTTTTTTCAAAACAAAAAAACACTAATAACTAAACTTACTTTTTTTCTGAAGCTTTTCTGGAAATTTAAATTTTTTTTATTTTAACCCATATTTAAATTAAACAGGGGAAATCGGGAAAACAGGGGGGCTCATAGCTAATTACAGACAGCTTGTCCAGGAAGTGACAGGATGCATGAATGAAAAAAAAGTTTTTTGGCTCTATGAAAAAAAGTGAGATGAACCAACCCCTTTAAATGAGGGATTTGGGAAAAGCTTGGTTTGTAGCAAAAACACGTGAAAATTTTAAGGGGTTTCCAATTTTCTTATGTGGGTTAAAAAAGGGCCCAAAAAAAACCGGGCCAGTCCCCCTCCTGTTGTCCTTTAGTTAAAAGGGCCAAATTCCCCTTTTCTCAAACCATTGACATGGGAAAATTTCTGCAATTTGCAGAGAGTATGAAGAAAGGGGTGCCAAAATGGATACCAAAACCCATTTTTTAACAGAATCAAAGGGTACAGATTTGTACCAAGGGATTTTGGTTATGCCCTTTTGGATATTTAAAGGGTCCCCATGTATTAAAAAATGTTTTAGGGCTAAACGCCTTTGGTTTTTTCCCCTAGCAACAAACACAGCCCCCCCTTTCATTTCCCTTTTAAATGCTCTGGAAAAATGAGAGCGGCGTCTGAAATTTGGTTTGCTTATGGGCCCAACAAAGCGAGTTTTTAAGCTTTGACAGGGCCTTAAAAACAAGTTGGGGCCCATGAGTTTTTCCTATGTATCCCCACATGGGGAAGGCCCGCGTTTCAAATTTTAAGGCCCTTATTTAAACTACTGCTTTTTTCCAAACACACCTATCAAGGGGTTTTTATGCGGGTATTTAAATTTGGGACTTATGAAAAAAAATTTTTTTTTTTTTGGCAGCCTTCTTTCTTACAGACGCAGGGGGTTCAATTTGGGTCCCCCATGGCCCCCCGTTTTTTTTCGAAACCATAGGTGGGCCCCTCATTTTAAGAGAGCCCCCTTTTTTTGTTCTGACTTTCCCATATATTTTTTTTTTATTGGGGGCGTTAAAGTGGACCCAAAGTTTTTTTTACCTACATCAGGGTTACGGCTCCCCCCAAAAAATTTCTAAAAAAATTTTTTAGCCTCTGAAAACAAATTTTCTGTGACTGTAACCCTCCCCCTTCGATCAGGTTTTGGGTGTAAATTAGAAATTTGTGGGGCCCCCTCTTTTAAACATTTTTCTTTTTAAAAAGGGCCCCCTTTATGCAAAAAAAGTTTTTCATCAAACATTTAATTTTTTCCCAAAACCTTTCAGGGTATCCCTCGTGGCCATTTTATATTTAACACGGCAAAATTTTTTACCCTGATAAAAATAAATTTTTAGTAAATGTTGAATAGTAGATAAAGGTTTTCTTTTAAAGGGGGGTATAATAAAAAATGGAAAATAATGGGAAGTGGGCCCTTTGGGAAATTTTACCCAAAGAAAAGAGAGGATTTCATTCTTTTACTAAGATAAAAAACCCCCCCGGGGATTGTTTCTCCTTTTTGGTTTTTTTCAACCTTTGATAACCCGGGTACTATTGAGAAAAAAAACTATCCCGGAAGTATTTTTGGCAAGTGAAAAAAGTGACCCCAAAAATGTGGTCATCCATTCAAGGATAGACACAGATTTATTTAAAGTAAGGGAAATCCCATTGGTGATATTTTTGTCCATTTGACTAAACCCACTTTAAAAAAGCCATCAGACTGGGGTTTAAAAGCACCACGTAAGGGAAAATTTTTGGGACAAACGTGTCAAAATTTTTATCTGAAAGGTGAAACTATAAACATCCCTTGAAAGGCTTTGATATCGCAATAAAGGGGTTTCTTAATGCATAAATTACATTCTTTCTTTTTGAAAAAATTGCCCGGAAAAGCAAGCAAATACGGGGCCAACCAGTCCCTTCCCAAACAAAACCCACATTAAACCCAACCTCGTTCGTTTTAACTAGGGTGGGAAACCCCATTTAAAATTTAAATAAGGGAATTTTTTAAAAATTTTTGGAAAACCCGCCATTTTTTTTGAAACCCCAAAATCAGGCCTTGAACTCAGGTGGTGTGTTTTAGAGGAAGTGTCAGTTGTTGAATGGACTTTTTAAAAAGTATCCCCCCTTTTCTTTAGCCTTTAAACCTATTGGGTTTGGCCAAAAATTGATCAAAACCCCAAAAAAAGGGTGAATGAAGCCTTCATTTGAGAGTTTTTTTGTAGATTTTTTGTAATTTTCCCCATTTTTTTAAATTATTGGTTTTTCCACGTGAATTTGGTCATAATTTGTAGAAATTTTTTAACAGAGGGGGGAAACCCGTCAGGGGTTCCTCTTTGGGGCTTTATTTTGACGAGAGAAAGCCTGCCCTAAGAAGGAAAAACATGGGGCCCCGAAAAATTGCCTTTTAAGCAGATGGCTACCCCCCATGGGGAAATGTAACGGGGGATGGGAAATGGATCCCCCTGGACCCAAACCCAAGCGATGGTGTTTAAAACCCCGGCCAGGGGGTCAGAATTTTAAGGGGGTCCGGTTTTCACAAAGCCCAATGCAAAACGGGGTTGGGGGAAAAATTGCTGCAGCGAATTTTCTACCCAGGGTCACTACCCCGACGTGACTTGCTTGCGGTTTGGCAGCCAGGTGTTTGGCGATAAAAGAATCGTGGGAAACAGGCTCGTTTGTTTAGGGGGAAAAAGGCTAGAAAGGGCAGGGCAAAAGGCGGCAATTGGTTTTATTTGGGCAAGGGACGGGGCAGAAAAGTAAAGGTTTTCACAGTAGACAAGCAAGTATCGGGGAAAGCTTCCCTCAAGGCCAGGGGACTATCAATTCGGGAGGGGTAACAAAGAAGGGAAGGACCCTTTAAAAAGGAATCACGGCCGGGGAAACCAATCACCGGGGCGCTTTTCCCTTTTTAAAAGCCCTGATTACCTGAGAGCCGCCCCAGGGGTGAGCGCGCCCCGTCCAGCGGGGGAAAAGGGGTCCGGGCGGGAACAGGGGCGCGGGGAATTAAATGCAAAACAAAAGGCGGGTTGGGTTGGGGGAGGCCGGGCGCCGCAGCACTTTCCCGGGGCTGCCGGGGGGTTTCGGGTGTGCCCCCCCTCCTTTCCCCCCCTTTGGTTCCCCCTCTTCCCGGGCCGCCGGGAAATTAAAACAAAGACCCCCGGGCAGAATGTTATCCTTTCCCGGGTTTGACCTTTCCTCCGGGCCCAAACCCTTTCCCGTTGAACCCAAGGGAAAAAAAAGCTCCCCCTAAACGTCTTCATGGCCAAAAATTTTCCCTTAACGGTAAAAACATTTGGGGGAGTCAGTACGGGAGACGGGGGAACCACTGACCGAGAGAAAAAGGTTGAGGGATTCCCTTTTTAAACTGGGGGACGTTGGAAGGGTTTTTGGAAAGGGGCATTAAATTGGGGGGAGCCCAAGGGTTTTTTGGCCACAGGATTTATTCACCTCAAAAACTTCAAAGGGAAACCCAAAAAAAGGGGCAAGCTTTAGCTAAAGGGAATTTTTAAAATGGACATATCCTGGCATTAGGGAAAAGGTGGGGGGCTTCCCTTTTCGGGCCGCTTGAAAACCCCTTATGCAAACAAGGCCTTTAAGCAAAAATTAACGCTACCTTCCCCAAATGGGAAAAGGTTGCGGGCCCCCAAAATTTTTCCAACAGCAGGAACTCAAGGGGGGGCGGGGGCAGTGGAAAGGGGGGGTGGGGATTTCTGACCAATATTTACCAAAAAAAGGGGGGTCCTTGGCGGGGGTTCCAAGGGTTCCCAAGGGTTTTTTTTGAAAATTCCCCATGGGAACAGGGCCCCGGGCCAATCATCTTTTCTAGCGGAAACGAAATGGCGTAGATAGTACCCAACACCTGATTCACCCTCTCCCCCTTTCCCTTAGATTGCCCGGGGGGTACGCGGAAGAGAAGTTTTTTTATTTTAGTAGGGAAAAAGAGGCCTGCCAAAATATAGAGACGAATTGAACCCCCCGAACCCCGAAACATTTGGTTTTTGGGGAAATCCCCGTACCGGAAGATATGCCCTTAAAAAAAGAGGGTTTGGGGAGTCGAGGGGCAGAGGGAAAACCAAGGCAGGGGAATTAATTTCGCCATTTTAGGAAAAACCGGGCGTGACCACCCAGAAACCCCTATTTCCGTCAGAGGGGGGAAGATCCCCTGATGAAATCCAAGGCAATGTAAACCCAGGGCTGCTAATAAACCGGGGACGGCTGGGGTAATCCCGCAGGTCTGAGTCGAGTGACTTGTTGCGGAACAAAAGGTGGGGACATTCCACCCCAAAACTTCCTTTTCACATTTTTTAGCAAAGGGCAGGCCACCCAGTAGAAAACCGGGAAAATCAGGGACCCAAAAAACCTCCGAACCCCCGGGGGGCCAGTGTTCAGAGCAATGACCCCATTTCGAAACCCCCCAACCGAATGAGGGGTAAAATTAAATTTTTGCCCCGGGGGACATGTTTTGGAAAAAATTAAAGGGGGCCACGGGTACCAAAAATGTTTTTGGGGGCACAAGTTTCCATGGGGCGACCCCTTCTTTAAACCGACTTCGGAGGCACGAGGGAGGGCCTCCCCATTGGGCGTTTTTCCTCAGCCGGGTCAAAATTGGGAAAATTGGGAAATTGAAAAGGGGAAAGAACCCGAGCCACCCCCAAATTGGGGGTGGGTTTAGACTTTCACTGTCTTGGGGGGTAGAGGGATTTTTGTTTATTTATTAAAAATTTCACGGGAAAACGAGGGACCCTCCAGGAGGTTGCCTTTTTCCAAAAGGTCAAGGGGGAATGGCCAGAAGCAACCCATCCCCCCAAAAAGGTATTGTTTTCCTCCTCCGCAGGGGAAAATGTCGTGGAAAAGAACCCCCAGGCAAGTCTTCTTCCCCCTTTGGGGCCCTTTTGGGGGAGGGGGCCGCCCGAGCCCCAAAGGGGGAGGGTCGACTTCTAAAAAGAAGGGTTTTTTCGGGATCAAAGGGCCCGGGCAAACCCGGGCGGGGGCGAAAAGTGCCTTTTAGTTTTTGGGAAAAAGGCCCCTCCGGGGTGCCCCGGTGGCCAAAAAATTTGGGTTGGGAATTTTTTTTTTGGGGGAGAGCCACAATGGGTGCCCTAAGGGCGGGAAAAATTTTCCGGGGTTAAAAAAAGCCTGTAAGGGGAAAAATTTTTCCAAAGCCCAAGGGAAACGGTTGGTTTGGCCCCGGGGGCCGGACAAAGGTTTGATGGGCCCCTGTAGAATGCAGAGTTTTTTGTGGGGGTCCCGTTTTGCTGGGCCCCTTTTTTCCCGAAAATTATGTATCCCGAAGGGGAAAGGGGGGCTTGGTTTTTGGGGGGAACAAGCACTTTTCCCATTTGGATAGAGGGTGGGTTTTCCGCGCAGGCGTTTCAAAGGGCCTTTCGGGACTGCGACTGGTGGGGGGGCCTCCAGATTTGGGTGGAAAAAACCAAAAAGTCATCCCTTTGACAAAAAAATGGGGAAAACTTTCAGAAAGGTCTCGGAAAAAAAGTCATTGACGAATTCCTGGGACGCTGGAGCATTGCCCAACCGAAGTTTCCCATCCCGAGTTTTAAGGCCGTTTTTTAAAACTCGCAAAACCCCCGGATCCGGGGAAATTTTTTAAACCCCCCCCGCAAAACGAAATTTGGGAAAACTTTTGCTCCCCAAAGACATCAAGATTCGGTGATCAAGGGATAACGATTTGCGGGTTTTTGATGGTGATTTGTTTTAGAAACCGCGGTAGTTTGATGCCCCCGTCCAGGGGGCCCCAAATTTTTTTTGTAAAAAAAGGAAACCCCCCAGCCGGAGAAGTAGACTTGCCCGGGTAAATCCTTTTAGTAAATTTTTTTTCCCAAAGTAGGCCGACATCGCCTGAGTCTTTGGGGAAGGAGGCGGGGAGAACCCCACCCCGGGTTTGGGCTAGGGCCCGGGGAATAGGTCTATAGGGGAAAATCGGAAAGGGGGCGATGAGGAGGGTGACCCCTCCGGCTTCTCAAGGGGAAGGGCATCCTAAAATTTTTGATACGGGTTCGGCCCGGGCCCAAAAGCGTCTTGAAGGGTGACTGTGGAAAATGGGGGGCACCCCACGAGTGCTTTAAAGCACGAATGGCAGTCCCCCCCCCCGAAACCCCAACACAAAACTTCAACCGTCTTCCAAGTCGAGCATAGGGACGTGACGCTGCAGCCAAGGAAGGGCCCCCGGAGAAAAACCCCGAGGAAAAAAAAGGGGTTCACGAAGAAAGTACTCTCCCAGTGCAAAACTCCTACTTTTAAAACCACCGGGTTTGGTCCCCAAGGGATGGAGGGCCCCCTCAATAGCTCACCACTTTTACGGACGAGATTTACCAAGGGTTTGGGGCTAAGCGGAAAAACCCCCAGAGACATACTTGGGCACCAAAAAAAGCATCTATAAATTCCCAGCAGATCCAGAATCCAGGAAAGGGAGGCCCCTTTAAAAAAGATTTCCCGGGAAATTTGGGGTTTTAAAGATAGAAAAAGGGGAGCCCGAGGGGCCCTGGAAAGGGGTTGGCTCCCCCACCTAGGGGCCCCATCTCCAAAAAAGCAAAAGTGCCTGCGTTTCCCGGGGTTTCAGAAAAGCGGGCAACCCCGCGGAAAAATGTTTCAGGGGTGCCGCGTAGAAAGGGACTATTCTCCTCCCTCCGCGGTTTGTTTCTTGGGAGTGGGGGCCGGAGGCGAAGGAAGGGGCAGGGAGGCCCAAAAAAAAAACGGGGCCCCGACGGGATAACGACGTGTTTTGGAAAAAGGGACAAAGCTTTTTTGCCGGGGCTCCTCCCGGGCCACCCGGGGAGACAAAAGTCAATTTCCGGGTTTTGCCAGATGGATTTAGACCGGCCCTTTTTGAAACAGAGGGGTCCAGGGTTGGGGAAAGGGCCCCTCCTTTTAAATCTGGCTGGAGGGCCCTTCTTGAACTTGGGGGCCCCAATGCTGCCCTGGGTTTCCCAAGCCCCAAATCTGAACTAAACGTTTCCGGTTTGCAAAGATAGTCCGCTACGGGGGATTCCCCCCGCTGAGGTTAAAGGGGAGCGGGGGCGGGAGATTTTTAAGATTCCGGGGAAGGGGCCTTCCCAACACTGCGGAACTCCTGCAAGGGGGCGCGGCCAAAGATTTTAAAGAGATCGGGCTGTGACCCGGGGCCGCGGTTTCCGCCGCAGTGCGGGGACTTGGGGAAAGGGGCGGGTGTTGCCCGCAGCCCAAAACGGGGGCCGTGGGGGGAAAACCCCTTAAACAAAAAAGACTTTTTTGTTCGTGGAAACTTTTGGGAAACCCGAAGGATTTTCTTTCCTTTAAAAAAAACCTAAAGGGGAAACCTTTTTAAACCTTTTCCTGGACATATTGGAAATTTTTTCTTATATTTTGGTGTTTTTTGGGCTCTGACTTTGGGGGGAAAAAAAAATATGAAAACAAAAATTTTTTTAAAAAATTGGAAAAATTCTTACAATTTTGTACATTGTTAATTTAAATGGGGGTTTTTGGAGAGAACCCACCCAAAACGATGTTTATAAAGTTTTAATTCAGTCTCCGGTTTTGGGTTTCATTAGAAGGTGAAAGGAAGGGGGTTTTTTACAAACTATGTAAATGGGTCATTCCCCCCCAAAAAAGGATTACAAAGTAGTGAAAAAGGGCTGGTTTAGTGTTTTGGCCCCCGGTTGTCAAGAGGGTAGCACCCAGACCCCCCAGGCTCCCCCTTATTTACTGATACCCGAAGATCCTAGGAAACCCACCACCAGGGTCACGAGCTTTCTGGGCTGGAGAGGTGACTTTGGGAAAATTTCTGGGAATTATTTTTTAACACCCCTGGAGGGGGGTTTTGGGGGAAAGAAGGGGATTGGGAAAGCTGGAAAATTTTTATATTTAAAACAGGGGATGATGGGTCTGGAAAATGGGTAAAAAGGGAGGGAATGCTGGGACCATTATTAAAATAAAACGGGAAGATGGGCTGGATATGACGGATCCTTGTGTTTTCAGGGTTCCCCATAAAAGGTTTTTGGAAATTCGTCATGTTTTCCCTGGGGAGTGGGGGTTTCAAGAAGGAAAAGGGATCTTTAACCCGGAAAGTCAGGAAGGGGGGATCCCCCGGGCGCTTGGGCAACCGAGGGAGTTTTAAAAATTTTAACCCGGAAAACCACTGCTATGCAGGGTCAATTTTCAAATTTTTTCATTTTTTCGTTTTCCCTTTTCTTTTTTATTCGTTTCTTTCCTTCTTAAAATTAAATGGACACTTTTTGCAGAGGGTTTTTGAGGGTGGAGGCCAGCACGACCCATCTTCAAAAGCTCTTTTTAGGGGGAAGAAAGTTTTTTGGGAAAAATTGGGGATCATGGCCCACATTTATCCTTTCCCTTTTTCAATACCCGGGTTTCCCGGGCGTCCTGCCCCCTTTTCCAGAAAAAGCCCCCCAAAATATGTTGTTTCCTTTGCCCCATGTGTTAGGGAATTGGGCCCGGGGCCCACACAAGACCCAAAAGGGCAATGGGGGCCCTTTTTTTCAAATGATCCCCGGGCCCCTGTCCCCGCCCTTTTGGGGGAAACCCCACTCCCTTTAAAAGGCCGGCCCCCAACCCAAAGACTCAAGGTACACTGAAAAAGAGTTTTCACAAACAACGGGAAAAAAAAAAACAAAGAAAAACAAAACCCGTATCGGGGCCCCGGTCGGTTAACAGGGCCGGCACGGGCAAAAATCGTGGGCAAAGGGGGAAACCAAAAACAAAGGCAGAGTCCCAGTAGCACGGGGAAAAAATAGGACAGGCTAAAATATAAAGGCAAGCAGTATAGCAGGGCACTGAAGGAAAGGGGAAGCATTTGGGAATAATTGGAAAAGGGGGGAAAATAGAAAGGGGCTAGGGTAGGTGGAAAACCTGTTTAAATTTAGAGAGGCGATTAAAAACCCCCTGAAAACTGGAGGAAATTTTTGGCCAAAGGCGCGACCAAAATTTAATTTGGGAAACAGGGGGTAACGGGAAGTGTTCACACAAAGGAGGGGCAAGGCCGCCGGTTTTTGATTGCCACGGTTTTGACCGGGACCAAGGGCCCAAAAGGGACGGACGGACATCATGCATTATGAATTGGGATATGGTTTTTTTGGAGTTTTAAAAGTGACTTTATTAAGCGCCCCACCCGTTTAAAGTTCCCCCAACAATGGCTTTTTTGGGGGTTTACCCCTGATGTTTCTCACCCCGAAACTCCAAAGTCCATCCCCTCCCGAAAAACCCCCAAAAAAGGGGACTCGGCAGAAAAAAACCCTTTTTCCAAATTTCGAAAATCCAATTCCAATTTTTTTTCAGGGAAAAAAAAAAGCTTTTTTGCGAATTCGCCCTTTGGGTTTTAAAAAATGTGGTGACCCTCTATCCAGCGGAGCCCCAACGCAGTGGGGTTTGCAAAGGGGGTACCCCCGTCTCTTCAGGGGGCCCCCTAAAGCAAAGGGGGTTTTGCAGAAGGTTTTCGTGACCTCTTCTGGGTTCCGGGGGCCCCCTATGCAGCAAGGGGAAGGGAGAGGTGCAGTGACATCTGTTTTCTTCGGGGCCCCAATTTCAACCCGTAAAAGGTTTTGTAGAGGGGCCCGTTTACCTCTGTTTTCTTCAGGGCCCCAAAACATTGGGTTAGGGAGGGTTCCCGTGACCGCCAACCCCTTTTGGGGGCCCCCATACACAGTAGGGATTTGCCCGAGGTCCCGTGAATCTTTTCTGCATTGGGACCCTATCAAAAAGGGTTAGTAAGGTTTTTAAAGAAATTCATCTGCTTTGGTGCCCATAACACCCGTAGGGGGAAGGTGGATTAGCAGAGGGTTGGGGTTTTACCCTCCCCCTCTGCCCCCTTGGCCCCAAACAAAGGGAGGGTTTCAAGGTGCATTGATCTTTTGTTCCCTCTGGGGCCCCCTTAAAACCGGGAGGTTTAATTTAGGGGCTGAAACCCCCCTTGCTTCCCTGCCAAAGTAGGGTTTTGTAAGGTTTTCAAAAGACAGCTGCCTGCCCCAGGGCCCCCCTACACAGGAGGGGGGGTAAGGGGCAGTGGCTCTTTTGCTCTGGGCAAACCCAAAACACCCGGATACTTTGCTGTCATGTTAAATAAAACCATGGCGGATGCTTGGGGGGAAATTTTTTAGGTTAAACTTCTTAAAAAGTAAATGCGCCCCCCTTAAACACCATCATGCCGACATTTTTCCTCTGAAATTAATGGTGTATGGAGCTCCCCAGTTTCCACATCTTGTCTACTTACAAAACACTTTCACCCCAGTAGCCACTTATATAGCAATATTATATGTGTGTAGACAACCTATCACACCTTACTTATCTAGCAAGCCAGCACACCACAGGGAATTCCTGCATGAGCTACATCAGAGGTTCCCAACCCTAGTCCTCAAGGCACACCAACAGGTCATGTTTTCGGCTTTCATTAGCATTGCACAGGTGGGAAGTCATTATGTCAGTGCATTCTGCACGTTGTTATCCATTATTGTCAGTGCATTCTGTGGGTGATCTGAAATCTGACCTGTTGGTGGCCTTGAGGGACGGAGTTGGGGAACACTGAGCTACATGATGTAGGAAGTGGTTATAATAAAGTGTCACTGCTTGGATCCATCTTTGTTTTAAATAAACTCAAAAAAAATGAATGAGATTTTCCAAGTCTAATAGAATATTTAAAATGTTTCTCTTTTGTGGTTTGAAGAAAAATAAATTAGAAACATTTTCATTTTAAACAGAACAATTTATGAATTCATGAAGGTATCTACATGTCATCACTAAATCAATATAGTTGAAGATTATCCCGCAGCAACTTACAGGTGGGAACCCACATACCCTGAATGTACCAATCCAGGACATCAACAGAACAGATCTGTTGAATAACTCCCAAATCATGAGGAACTTTTTTTGACTCTTCCATGGAGGTTTCACATGTGCAAACTGTTGTATAGAGCCTCCCAATCATGAAGAAACAGGAGAATTCAAACTGGGGAGTAGCCATTTATGTTGTAGAATGTGGAAAATGATTCAACTATAAATCACATCCTTGATGGAACTTTAGGAAACGTCAACAGGAGAGAAGCCATATTCTTGTTCAGAATTGTGGGAAAACGGTTTACAAGAAAATCCAGTCTAGTAGAAACTTAACTGTATTAACCCAACCCCAAAAAAAAAAACAACACCCAATTCACTCAGGGGAAGAAGGCCTTTTGCATGTTCAGAATGTTTGAAATCTTTTGCACATTAAATCAATCTAGTTACACACGAGAGAACTCACAGAGGAGAGGAGAGTGAAGCCTTTAAATTTCATGTTCAGAATGTTCAATATCCTTGGCATATAAATCACATTAGTTTAAACATGTGAGAATTCACTTGGGATGGGAGAAGCCATATCTGTTCAGAATGTGGGAAATCTTTTACAGAGAAAATCAAGTCTTTGATGAAACCATGAGAGATGTCAAAACAGGAGTGATGCCTTTTTTATGTTCAGTGTGTGGGAAATCTTTCACAATAGTCACACTAGTTACTCATGAGATAATTCACACAGCTGAGAGCCCTGTTCCAGTTGCTGAATGTGGGAAATAGTTTTACAGAGGAAATCCATGTCTTGTTACACATGAGAGAATTCCACAAGGTCGAAGCCCTTTTTTTTTTTGTTCTGAATGTGGGAATTTTTACATAATATAATCACATCTAGTTAAAAACAACAAATAATTCACACAGGTGAGATGCCTTTTCCTTGTTCAGAATGTGGGGAATATGTTTTACAAATAAACATAGTCTTGATATACATAAAGAGAATTCACACCGGGGAGAGAAGCACCACCCCAACACCACCCCCCCTTTTTTTTTTTTTCTATTGTTTTTTTTTATTTGTTCTGAATGGTGGGAAAAGTTTTACAAACCAATCATATCTTGTATAAACAATAGTATTCACACAGGTGAGAAGCCTTGTATATGTTCAGAATGTGGGAAATCTTTTACAGAGAAAACTTAAGTCTTATTACACGTAAAAGAAATCACACAGGAGAGAAGCCTTTTTCTTGATTCAGAATGTGGAAATGTTTTTACAACTAAATCAAATCTTGTTTTAAAATGAGAGAATTTCAATCAGGAGCGAAGGTGTATTATTCCAGGGAGGTAAATTGTACAGAACATTGGAATTTTATTGAAAGAATGTGGAAAATGTTTTATTATTAAAGCAAACCTTTGAGTTCAAAACAAATGAGTCGTTCACAGTATTACCAGCCAGATAGTGTATGTGTAATAACAATGTACAGAAAACGAGTGCGTATTAGGTCTGGGGTTAGTTGTAAGTTCTATACAAAGAAAGGTAATAATTCCCATATGGGATTTTCTTTGCCAAACTAACTACATTGCCAATGTAAATCTCTGAGCACTGCTATTATTACATACGGTATGTATAGTAAATATAGCACACATCATTTCTTAAAATTTCTTTTCTCCACATTCTGCCTTGTTGGGTAGTAGAGTCCTGTTTTGGATAATTCCATAAAACGTTTCCCTCTTAGGATACAGATTCTAGAGACCAGAAATAACCAGCATGCTCAGTAATTACAAATTGTTGTAGGAAGGGACAAAGTCCAAACACATCAACTTGCGGTGCCGACTTGTAAGAGCACGTTCAAGTGACCGTCAGTCGCACGCAATTTCTGCAATCATTTAAACAATGACTCAAAAAAAGTGATATTGCCAGCCAATCTGAGGCATCAGCAGGCACTACAATGATCCTTTTCGGTGAAGCATAAACACTAAGGGATAGTTCACACGGGCTGATTCTGGGATGGGATTAGTTCCCAAGACTTCTAATACTGATAAAGGGTATATCTGTGGCATCTATGAGTTAAGAGCAAAGGCCGGCTGTATAAAATTCTCTCCTTCAAAGATCAAACAATATTACATTTACATTTGCTAAGAAACATATTATTATCTTTAAATCTCTTGTATTTTGAGGAGGAGTTACATGAAATAGTTTTTCACCATAATTTTACATTTGACAGGCATCTTTACAACTTTTCCTGGGTTGCAAGTAGCACAAGCCATGAATTATGGGACTGCAATGTGTTGGAATCTGTACCCTTTCTATCATACTGTATTAGATTGATGTTGCTCCATCCATGTGACAATTGCAACATCATGGGAAACTAGAGCCTGGGCAGAATTAGGCTATACCCTGGAAACCCCATTAGTCCGTCCTCCCCACATTTTTGGCTCCCCTTCTGAAATACATTTTGTGTTTCCCTTCAGTGGTCGCCTGGTTGGAGTCCAACTAGATATCTCTGATTCTTGGGTCTTCAGAGCTGTACGAGTAATTGTGCAATCTAACTCCGGCTGTGGAGGCTGCTATTTTTTTTTTGCCACATTCGCTTGTCTATTTCTTTTTGTTACTCTTGCCAGTGTCCTCGTGTATGGAGCCTTGTACTTTAATAATGCGCTACTCTTAGGGAGTTACAAGGGACTGCAAGCAGAATTCCACAGCGTTCCACATTTTTTTAATTCTACATTTGCTTTCATAAAGCATCTATCTTTCCAGATTGGTTTATAATTCACTGCTCAACCCAAAGGCATACACGGGAATCTGTGTAAAGGTTAGCTGTCTTGCCCTCTGTCAGTTTGCATGCTTCCATTTGCGCCATTAAATTCTGCATACTGTGCTGACAAGTGTGGGAGGTAGTGATGCTTGATGTATTACCTCATGTTCTAGTGACCACAGCTTATTCCAGTGCGGTATTAATTATGATTCATCTAAAAAAAACCTCAAAATCTGAATTATTTAATGAGTTGTCGAAATACATTTGGGAGTCAGGCAGCCTCTTGCTGCATCAATTCTAAACAATGGTTAATTGGCCGCATTAGATCTTGCTTGTCTTCATCTGGAACAGTCTAAGTGCCAAAGGAATTTGAATTCACTATCCCCATGTTCTTCTATTCCCTTTTGTACTTCTTAGACGAAAAGTAGCTGAAATTTGAGGTGGCACACCTTTTTAACTTGTCTAGAGAGTAGGAAAGAAAAGGAGGTGTAACCAGGCTTCAAATTAACCATTTAAGGTGGCACGGGCAATTTGCCTATATCTGAGAATGCCCAAAAGATTATCAGGGACTTTCAGCAGGGGAAATGTTAGTCCTACTGTTGTAGGCTCACCTGCCATCTCTATCACTTATGCTATTAACTGGGGGAACCACTGAAACTCATGCAATGCAGTGCTTAGCTCTTCGTTCATCTGGACTGATATTCTTGAGGTTTTGCATTATTTATTATCAGATAATTTTTCTATGTTCAAACATTGAATACTACGTACAAAAGGTCAGTGCGTTCTTTGGTGGCGAAAATTACCCCTTTATTTGAAATATTATTTCGTTTTTGTGGTGGGAGGAATTCAATATCTTTTATGAGGTGTAAACCTTTTGAATGGACATCGGTGTGGTACGGCAACTACATGGACGATATTGTGTTCATTTGGTCTGGGGTATGTTGCGGCTGTGCCCTACTTTGTCCTAAATTATTGGGAATTTATGTAATTTAAGCTTTGCTGCTGACTGGTATCAGTGTATATCTTTTTTCTTGATTTGTCATTATAAGCAAATCCAGTTTCTGCATCTATTATTACAAATATGTATAGAAAGGAAAAAGATATAGAGGTGAATACTATCCTAAAAAGCTAGATCATGTCATCCAGATACATGCAATCAAATAATATTCCTGTAGGGAGAAATTGTTTCGAAGCAAGGAAGAATTGTCTTCTGAGGATTTATATTTTAACCCTTAAAACCCCGGGAGGGAGGGGAAGCAAGTTTTTGGCACTCTCTGACAAGTGCCCCATTTTGAAATCTGTATGTATCACTTTTTGATGTGAATTACTTTTTGACCACTTTAACTTATCCATGTGATTTAGAGAATGTTGTTCTCGTGACAATTGTGCTTTAAGATAGTAAGAAAATTTTTGGTCAAATAGTACTTGTTTATTTGTGGAAAAAATATTCCTAAGTTATCGCTGAAAAAATTTGAAAAATATTTACCATTTTCATAAACTCAAAAATTTCCACATATAAGACAGATAGTTATTCCACTCAAAGTAGTTTATACTAGCTTCTACCATGAGATACTGTTAGTTGGCTTCATTTTTTAATATGTCTTTTTTTAACAACATTAGGGGGCCTTAGAAAATTTGTTAGTAATTTCAAAATTTCAAGAAAACTTGCTAATATACTTTTTTTTTGGGACCCAGTCCAGTTTCTAACATGAAGTGTGATGGCGTATATGTTAGATACCCCATAACTGACTTCATCTAAGAAACTACACCCCTAAATATTTAGGGAAGTTTATTAACCCATTAGGTGTTCACAGGAATAAAGCAAAGTGGAGGTTAAAATTTCATATTTTTGTGATTTTCAATTTCTATCCATTAGTTCACAAGAAAACAGTAGATGTGATCAGGGAAATGTCCAAACTAATATGATTCCCAGATTCCTGCAGTTTTCAGAGATATCCCATATGTGGGCCTAGTGCGCGATTTGACTCAACCAAGGCCCCAGCAATAGAAGAAGCCCCCTACGGTCTATGGGTCTCATTTTCATTACGATTTTTCGTTAGGTGCCATTCCATGTTACTTTATGGGAACCCCAAGTGGCTAAAACTTAATAAAACACCCTAAAAAGTCCCCATATTGGAATCTACAACCCTTAAGGAATATAAGGTTTTTGTGAGGCATTTGAAAAAAATACAGCATTCATGGTAGTATTTGTTTTTTTTTATTTTTTATAGCGGGTCACCGTGCGGTATAAATGACATGCTTAGTTTTACTCAGGTGAGTTCGAATACGATTTCCAGCGTTCCTCAATTTGTATTTTTTTATGTTTTAATTGCTTTTACACGATAAAAAACATTTTTATTCAAAAAGGAACACACGGTTTTGCATCGCCATAGTCTGAGAGCCATAACTTTTTATTTTTTTCTGTTTATTGGAGCTGAGTAGGGGCTTGTTTTTGCTGATGAGTGATTCTTTTTATGTTTTCATTTTTGGGGGGGCAACACTTTTGGTTAGTTTTACATCCATTTTTTGGATTCTGGGTGAAGAAAATACTGCAATCCTGAGTAGTGGTTTTTTATTTTTTAACAGACACTCATCCGTGCAGTATCCATGACCAGTTAGCTTTACTCTCTGGTTCGATAAGATTACGGCGATACCCAATTTATATATATATATTTTTTATTTTGAAGCACTTTTAAAAAAAGTGTTTTATTGTGTAAAACAATATTTTCATGTTCGCTTTTCTGAGGGACACATAACTTTTTATTTTTTCTAACACAGAGATCTTTTAGGACTTTGATTTGCTGTGGATTTAACTGGGCGTTTTAATTGGTACAACTTTTGGCGTTTATAGAGTTTTTTATTTCCTTTTTATGTTGTGCGGGATGAACAGATATCTAGTTCTGGGACTGTTTTTTTTTTTTTTTTTTTAACGGTGTTCACCGTACGGGTTAATTAGCGTGACAGATTTATAGGGTGGCC